>JZKD02S1766156.1:655375-671220 GCA_000966675.3 Picea glauca | reverse complement strand
AACACCGCTGACACTGCAGCGCATTTTTTCTTCAATCACGTCATATCCCGGTTCGGAGTACCACTCCAACTCGTCTCTGATCATGGAAAACATTTTGAGAATGAGATCTTTGTCGAACTCTCATCTCGGTTAGGCTTCTCCCACGAGTTTGCCTCACCATACTATCCTCAGTCAAACGGACATGTCAAGGCAGTCAACAAAGTCCTCAAGACCATGTTGCAACGCACGGTTAATAAACATAAAACCAATTGGCATCATATGTTATTTTCCGCGCTATGGGATTACCGCATGGCAGTGAAGACCTCCACAGGATTCACGCCATTCCATTTAGTCCATGGGATGGAGGCAACTCTTCCTATCGAGTGAGAAATTCCCACCCTTCGCACCGCAATTGAACTTTTACCTAACACTGCTCCAATGGAGCAGCGCTTGCTGAACTTGGAGTCTCTGGACGAGGATCGTCGATCCTCCTTACAGAACAACGAGGCAGCTAAAAAACGAACCAAAGCTACCTTTGACCACCATGTCAACCTTCGCTCATTTCGCGAAGGCGACCTTGTCCTCGCCTATGATATCGCCCATGATACCTTTGGCCACGGCAAATTCGAATCACTATGGCATGGCCCTTACATCATCCAACATTGCCTCACCAAAGGCGCATACATCCTGGCCTCCCCCGAAGGCCTCGCACTCAAAGAACCCGTCAATGGGTTATACCTCAAGAAATTTTATGCTTAGAAGTAGTCATGCTACTTTAGGTTACTTTTTCTTGTTTTAGAGTTTTTAATCTGTTTTTCCCTACCCTTTCGTCTAAACTATCATTTGTGCTATTGATAGATGACTCCTCCACCATCTTATCACATTGGTTATGCCGACGGCGCCAGCCGTTGGACACAAAATCTCGCTTCGGCTTCTTGGGCTCTTTACACCCCTTCACATGACATGCTACTTTCAAGCGGCATATGTTTGGGACCAGCAACCAATAACCAAGCCGAGTACACTGTTGTCATTGGCCTCTTGACCGATGCCCAGCATCATCATATTTTCCACCTTAGCATCTTCCTCGACTCTCAGCTAGTCGTTCTCCAGCTCAACAATGTTTACCGTGTACACGATCCGTGCCTCTTTCGTAAATACCTGCAGGTTAGACTGTTATCTTGACATTTTGATTCCATTACATTTACACATATTCCAAGAGAATTGAACCAAACAACAGATAACATAGCTAACATGGTGCTAGACTGGCATATATCACATCAAGCTACACATACATAAGCATCTCATACATCCTATCACAGCATATAGGAAACATAGACATCATCATCATAAAAAACAAAACACATGTAACACATTTGGATCTCAAAATATGTCTACTCATGTATATATATAGTACCCAAGTGTTTACATACAAAAAAAACATCGGCCCGCAGGCCCGTGCCACATCATGGTACAAAACTCGGCTCACCAGCCTAATCAAAAATGGTATACATCATACAAATCAGGGGACCTCTAGGGCACCCCCCGCTGCCCCTCCCTCAGGAGGCGGCGGTGGCCCACCTCTACCCGCCCCAGGCGGTGGTGGTGGAACATCTGCAGGACCACCCTGCCCAGGCGGCAGGCGTCCACTGGTCATCGCAGCAAGCACAGCTGTGCGCCGCATGATCGACTGCCATGGCGGCGATAGCCCAACACACTGCTCCAGGAACTCCTCGTCCTGGATATGGCTCCACATGCCCTCAGGCACGTCTCGCAAAACCATCTCAAAACGACGGACCAGATCCTCATCAGCTCCGGCTGCCGCCGGAGGAGCATGAGATGGCCCCGCACCAGGTTCATCCCAGTGGGGCCTCTGTGCCGGTCTCTCGGGCTCTGCTGGTCCCTCAGCCGCCTCATCCCTCGGCCGCCTTCCTGCATAAGGCGGTCTCTCCTGCTCTCACTCTGCGGGCGCTCTGAACACCTCCACCTCACACCCGCGAGGTGCCACATCTGCACATGCACCAAACAAGCAACAACAGATGGTATCAGTATCTATACAACAAACATCATAACTGGTATATCAAAATCACAAAAAATACACAACATACCTCTGTGGTCAAAAATCTCTCCAGGAGGCAGTCTCATATCCGGGTCCCCCCGAAAGTCCACCCTCGCATAGGGGAACCGGAGTATAAACTGCGGCGTCTGCCGCCATATCAGCGCTGCCTCCTTTGTGAAATAATGGCCACCTTCGCCACCGCCCTGGCGAACCAAAATGTCAGACCACCGCCTCAGGCGTGGCTCTCGTACCCCTGGTACAGCCAACACCACCCTCGGCCGCAACGCCGGCACCCTCTCTAGGAAAAAGGCCACCAGGATGGAGCCAAAAGCAAACTCCCCCCTACCTATAGACCGACAATGGTCCAGCTGCGCAATCATCTGCGCATGGAGCGTCAGCCCCCAGGAAAACCGCTCGCGGCCCACCACTACCCTCTCCATCAGTAGCAGCTCACTACCACTAATCCGGTGGGGCGTTGTGGACCCATAGATCCGCACTATCATCGTCGCTACGCAACGATGCAGCAGAGAATCGATCGCCCCGATACGCACTGATGACCCAATCATATAGTGCTCGCCTGAGCAGTATCGCTCGGTGACCTCCTCCAGATCAGTACCCCTCGGCAGCACAGGCACTGTCGGCAACGGCGTTCCCCGAAAGGGGAGCCCAGTCAGAAAATAGATATCCTCCACCGCAGTGAAGGCGATCTGCTCTCCTCGCACGAGGAAGCAGTGCTGCTCAGTACTCCACATGTCAATCAGAAAATGGAGCAAATACTCCTGGGCCCGCATCAGAGGGCACTCAAAAAACTTTAGCAACCCACTGGCTGCTAAAAATGCTCGCACTCCCGGCCTCGCCTCGGCCACCTCCTCCCGTAGGGACTCCCAGTCCCGCTCACGCCATCGCACCTCCATGCTCATTGATCGTCGCCTGCACACAATCCAGAGTCCTGTGTTAGCTTAGATAATCGTCCAATACATCAAATAAGCTAATTTTTACACCCTGAAACCTTGCCTACAGGCGCGTTTTTCCCCCCCTCAGGCGCGCACACATGCGCGCCTGTTAGCCATACAGGCGCGCGCACGTGCGCACCTGTTCATCTTACAGGCGCACTCTAGAGCGCGCCTGTCATTTTCACAGGCACGCTCTAGAGCGCGCTTGTTCAACCTACAGGCGCACACTCATGCGCGCCTGTTTACCCCACAGGTGCGCTCCTATGCGCGGTTTTTCAGTGAACAGGCGCGCACTCACGCGCGCCTTCCATTGAATCGCCCGCGCATTGGGACCCACACCCTATCAAAAACCTCCTAAAAACTCCCGTGCGGCCCCCTATCCCTACCCTGCCCAAAAATTTGAAACCTACAACTATGCAGGATGTTCAGACCACTAACCTGAATCTCGCACACCGGAAAACGGATGCCTGGTGCTCTCAGAATCACTCAATCACCTCTCGATCTGCTCTGGAATTCACTATAGCAGCAGGTACAAATGAGGTGGCAATGTGGGCCCTACAGCTATATATAAGCTTTTTTGCCAAATTTCCACTCACCATTCCGGGAGCTCCGAGCGTCCGTTTTTCAAACCGTCGTCAGCCACGGGATCAGCGTCCCGCCGCCTACATCACGACTATCTCTGGGCCACTTTTTACCCGGAACCCCCGGGGCGCCTTTTTTTCACATCATGGCCAGGTATGCATACGCATTGTCACATTTTTCAAATACAAGCTCATACCTTTGATACTCTTCAGATATTGTTCACTTGGGGTATTTTGTTATTATGTGTGCAGGTACTTGCTCATCGGCCATCGACATCATCCCTTCAGGTATATATTCAGCACTGGCATGTAGTCTATCCCACTGAATTGCACTTACATTTCCAGTCACACCCTCTGATATTAGCCTTTAGGATCYTCATTCCTGGCTCTGCAGTACCCAAACCTCCACTTTGCATCTGCGGTACTGCAACCCGGTAGCATTCTCACCCACATGAGTTGTCCCATTCATAGCACCTTTTTTCACTTTTGACACTCATGCCGTCTTTCATTACCCTTTAGGGATGGGAGTCCTGGTAGCCTTACATCATGTTGCGAATCAACAACATACTTCTTCTCCTCATTTTGCTAGCTTCCCACATGGACTCCCAAATCGTCACTTTATGGTTAAGTTCTCTTTTACCTGCACCTCCGCAGGATCATGAACCCACCATTTCATCCACCATCAGTTTGCCCATCTGCGAACCAGTCTTCATTTCACCTACCTCATACAGAAACTCACCAATGGGGCCCCCACCCTTCATCAGTTTTTCATGACAATTTTTCCCTCCCTGGGGCACACATTTCACACTGGGGCACCCATTTCTGTATTTGTACATCTTTTCCCAAATTATTTATTATTTATTATTTATTGTACAAACACCTTTTCCTTTTGTCAATACATTATTTGTCGTCACCGTTGGCGACTTGCTTTTTTGGCCATACACAACCCATGTCACCCTTGGATTGGAGCAGTACTCATCATTTACCCTTGTCGACATCGTCCATATCTTCAGAGTACCCTGCAGGTCAGTTACCTCTACCCTCTGAATGTGTTCACCTTGTCCCGCCTCTGGCACAACTTAGCCCTGGTCTCGTCGTCCCCCTGACACTCGACCTTGTTACCCGGTTGCGGCCACTGTTTATCTCACATATCCTCCAACCAAGGGCAGTCTTGAGTCATCTCACTTTTTGACTTCGTCCATGTACCTCTGCCACTTCACCACCTCAGTAGATTCCATGGAGTACCTTTTTGCTTCTGGGAGTCGCGTCCCCCTTTTGTCGACACCAACACACTTTTCCAAAAGGGAGACAGTATCTTGATTCTTATTCTCCATTAATGAGAGATCTCGGACGGCACAGGGAGAAACAACATTGCTTCCTGCTGTCGTTGGCCCCCATAACATTCGACGCCAACACTTTCTCATGTTATGGTGGGTCTTACTTTGCGACTATTGCAGTTCTTTTTGTCATTTGCCGAAGACCTCTGAACTTGGTAGGGCCATCAATGCCCACATCATCATCGCTACTTATTACAGCTACCATTGCCTGTTATTCAGAGTATGTTCATCTGCAGAATTGTCTTCTGCCTTCATCATTACCGCCCCCGAGGGCGCTGCAGTTGTCTATACCAACACTTCCGTCATCTTTTTTCAGAGTTACATCACACGAGCATGGGGCATGCCCGCCTCGTTTGTACACATTTGTATATTGGTTCATACACGTCTCTCAGAAGATCGAGATACCGGTTCCTTTTTCCTCCAATGGATCGTTCTGACGGGTCCCACTATTGCTTTCCCTTACAACAACAGTCTCAGTAGAAGAAACATTGATGGATTTCGGCTATATGTATGCTCCTAACCTCATCCATCAGGGGGCATCTGTTATCACTGAAATTTCGTCTGCACATGGCGACAAGAAATCTACATCATCAAAACAGCAATGAAGTCATTCATAGCACTGAATTCAGTTCACAGCATTCCAGAAGGGTCAAAAACTATACAAAGTAACCAAAAATTGAAGGGCGCTTTACAGCAGTAGGGTGCGCGCGCGTATGCGTGGGATAAAAACGTACAACGAGCACATGCGCGCCTGACGCGCACCTGTACATACAAAAAGCCACGCATTTGCTAATACGGCGCATTAATTGCCTAAGTCGGCCTCCCGACCGCCTATGGACCGGCCCCCAAGACGATTTGACCCTCAGATCAGGGTCGGTTCTGCAAATACGGCGAATTTATGGCTTAAGCGAACCCTAAACTGGCATGTGTCTACACCGGGAACTAGTTACGTGACCGCCTGGAAATGGCTATAAAAAGCAGTGAAGGCTCATTGTTTCAGCAGGGAATTCAAAGTAGAGTTACGCTGTCCAAATGCTTCTAAGCCTAGTCTTGGATAACCAGTTCATCAGCTGTGTAATACTGAGTTCTCTCACCATCCATTCCTGCTCTATTCATTTTGTAAGGAAGGCATTCAGTTGAGGATTCCCGAAGGACCTTCCGCTGGAGGGAAGAGGAACCATTATTCCTTTATACAGCGTGTGCTTTGGTTTTTGCTAATAGATCAAGCCTTGAAACCACTGGGAACTCCCTTGTCTCACGTTTGAAGTTTTGTTTATTGTTGTAATGTTATTTTCTTTTCAGTTGTTAGATAGATTTTTATTCTGTTTGGTTTTCTGTTCTCTGTTAACCCATTTTGATCCACAGCATCCTGTTCTGCCTTGCTGAGCCCAACAGGGCATGCTAGTGCTCCCATTCTTGCTCACCCGACGACGATTCGAGCACGAACACTATGCCCATGCTTTTGTATCACTACCTCTGTCTCCCAGCTGGCATCCTCCACTGGGTGGTTCTTCCATTTTACCAGGTATTCAAAATATTGCTTCCTCCTGGTCTTTTTTCCAACTCTTTTATCCAGTATGCACTCCATCTCAGGCTTCTGTGCAACTGACAACTGCTTCTGCCACTAGACCATTGGTTCCTCAGTTCCAGTGTCTGCTTCATCAGTCCTGTAGGGGTATAAATCCGAAATAATGAAAATCGAAGATATCCCGATGCCCTCTGGCAACTCAAGCTCATATGCATTCTCGCCGAATTTCCTCAGAATTCTGCATGGCCCGATCTTCTTCATCTTGAGCTTGTTATACGTTCCCCTTGGGAACCTCTCCTTTCTTAAGTGCGCCAGAACCATGTCCCCAACTTCAAACTGAAGTTGTCTCTTTCTCTGATCGGCTCTGCGCTTGTACTCCTAGTTTGCCTTCTGCAACCGTTGCTTCACCTGTGCGTGAAGTTCTTGCATCGCCTCCGCGAATTCCTCAGCTCTCGCGCTGCTAGTTTCAGCCTGTTCTGACTCCCTGAGCTCAAAAACTCCTCTCGGCTGTGTCCCATACAAAATTTGAAATGGGCTCTTGCCTGTACTCCGATTCACCAAATCGTTGTACGCAAATTCTGCCTGTGGTAGGATTTGATCCCAACTGCTGTGATGCTCTGTCACCAGGCTTCGCAACAAATCCCCCAAGCTCCTATTGACCACTTCCGTCTGCCCATCTGTCTGCGGATGGTAAGCAGAACTGAATGCCAAGTCAGTCCTAAGATTCTTCCATAGTGTCCTCCAAAAATGACCTATGAACTTGGTATCCCTGTCTGAGACTATGCTTCTCGGTAATCCATGCAATCTGACAATTTCTTTGAAAAACAAGTTGGCGATGTGGGTTGCATCGCTGGTCTTATGACACGGAATAAAATGTGCCATTTTTGAGAACCTGTCCACCACCACGAAGATGGAATCCACTCCTCGCTGTGTTCTTGGTAAACCCAACACAAAGTCCATGCTTATGGCTTCCCATGGCCTCTCAGGTATGGGCAATGGCTGATAATAACATGTGTTCTGCTTTCGGCCCTTTGCGTGTTGACATATTCTACACCTGTCAACAAACCGTTTAACATCTGCATGCATGCCCGGCCAAAAATATGATTCGCTCAACTTGGAAAATGTTTTGTCATGTTCGAAATGACCTGCTAAGCCTCCGCTATGCTTCTCCTTCACCAAATTCTCTCTCATAGAGCAATCTGGAATACATAGTTGATTGCCTTTAAACAACAATCCATCCTGGATCAGGTAGTCAATCCACGGACTCCTATCCTTGAGAACTGGGTTCTCGGCTGCCTCGTATGCTTCTGCAAAGTCTGCGTCACCTGCATACATATCCTTGAGGTTTTCAAAACCCAAGGTCTTGACCTTGAATTCCTGCAGCAACAAGCATTTCCTGCTCAAGGCATCAGCCACCTTATTAGCAGTTCCCGAAATGTGCTTTATCACAAATGTAAAATTATGCATGTATTCCACCCACTTTGCATGCTTCTGATTCAGCTTCTCCTGCTGACTTACAAACTGCAATGCGTGATTATCGCTATATAAAACGAACTCCTTGGGTATCAAATAATGCCTCCACTTCTTCAACGCCTGTATGATGGAATAGAATTCTTTGTCATATGTGGAGTATTTCAACTTTGCATCATCCAGCTTCTCGCTGTAATATGCCACAGGTCTGTCATCCTGACTTAAAACCCCTCCAACAGCATACCCACTGGCATCACATTTCACCTGGAAGGTTTTCTGAAAATCTGGCAGCACCAGAATTGGCTGCTCTGTTATCTTTCGCTTCAACAAGTTGAAGCTTCTCTCAACCTCGGCTGTCCAATGAAAAACCTTATGCCGCTTCTTCACAGTGTCCATCATTGTTGCGCTAATTCCACTAAAATTCCGAATGAATTTTCTGTAGAAGCTTGCCAAACCGTGAAAGCTCCTTACCTCAAAAACATTCATCGGCGATGGCCAATTCCTGATTACATCAACCTTCTCAGGATCCATCTTCAATTCATTTGTCGAGATTACAAAACCCAGATATATGAGTTCTGTCTGCATGAAGGAACACTTCTTCAAATTGATCAGCAGCTTCTCCTGTTGTAGTCTTCTCATCACAATGGATAAATTCCTCAAGTGTTCAGCCTTCGTCTTGCTGAAAATTAATATGTCGTCCAAGTACACGACCACAAATTTGCCAATGAATTCCCGCAAGACTTCATTCATCAACCTCATGAATGTGCTTGGCGCGTTTGTCAAACCAAATGGCATGACCAGCCATTCGTACAAACCCTCGTTTGTTTTGAATGTTGTTTTCCATTCATCTCCCTCTCTCATCCGGATCTGATGATATCCGCTCTTGAGATCTATCTTTGAAAAATAGTTTGCCCCGCTCAAGCAATCCATCAAGTCATCCATTCTCGACAGTGGAAACCTGTACCTGATGGAGATTTTATTAATCTCTCTAGAGTCTGTACACATCCTCTAGCCTCCATCCTTCTTTGGACTCAGCACTGTCGGAACAGCACATGGACTAAGACTCTCCCTCACTAGTCCCTTGTTCTGCAGATCCTGTACCTGCCTCTTGACTTCCTCGTTCTCCTGAGGTGTCAATCTGTACGCTGCCTTATTTGGTAAACTTGCCCCGGGTATGAGGTGTGACTCACACTCTGCATCGGTGGAAACGAACGGGGTAGTTCGTCCACGATGATATCAGCGAACTCTCCAAGCAGTTCATGAATCTCCTCTGGCAAGTCGTCCACTCTTGTGCTTGTCAGGACAATTCGCGGCTTCCTGACAACAAAGAATTGTGGATCCTCATTCTTCTCCAGCTCTGTGAGAAGTTCCTTCCCACTCATGAGAAGTATCGTGTTGGTTACTTCCGGATCCACCTTTTTATCTTTTATTGGGAGCAATATGTGTGTTCTCCCATCCTTCTCTAAGGTGTATGTGATCATCCTCCCGTCATGAACAACATTTCTATCATATTGCCAAGGCCTACCCAGCAGTATGTGACATACGTCCATGGGAATGACATCACACAGAATCTCATCATGATAATTCCCAATTTTCAATTTAACTAAGCACTATTTAGTGACACTTACCCGGTGTCCTTTCTGTAACCACGAGACTTTATATGGGCTCGGGTGCTTAGTTGTTTCCAGCTCCAATTTCTCCACCATCTCGGTCGAAATGAGATTATCGGTGCTTCCACTGTCCACTATGACCTTTCATTTCCTGTCCTTGGCTGTACAATCCGTTCTGAACAGTCTTCTCCGCTGCACTAAGCTGTCCACCTCTTTCTCAGGTGCCAAAAGAATTTTGTGTGTCCCAAGCGATCTTTCGCTGTCCGCATCCTCGCTCTCAACATCACGCCTCTGCTGCACCTCAGCGATGTGAGCTTCACTCCTGTCCATCTTCCTGTCTGGATAGTCAACGGTCTTGTGTTCGTCTTTTCCACATGTGAAACATGTGATAATTCCTCCTCTGCCCCTTCCTCTACCTCGGGTACGAGGAAATGTGTTGGCGTCAGCATATCCGCCACCCTGCTCAGTATGCTGCCTCCTCGGCTCAGCATATTGCTGCCTTTGTTCAGTTTGTGGCTGCTTTTGCTATGAAGTACCACCTCTCTCAATTCTACCCTGAGGCCTCTGCCATTCCTCCTTGGGCTTCTGATTTCTCTCTTGGGCAACTGCTTTGCCTCTGGGTTGGCTTCTGCCTCGCCCTCGCTGACCTTGCTTGCGGCTCAGCTTCTCTTCGGCTTTTAGAGCCATCTGGTATGCATCCTCAACTGTTTAGATGGTCAGCATGCTCAATTCATCCTGAATGTCATACCTAAGACCATTCAGATATCTTGCCACCTTTTCGTCATCACTTTCCCGATGACCTGCTCGAATGTTGAGCCTGTAAAATTCCTCGGTGTACTCCTTCACCGACATCAAGTTTTGTCTCAGGTTCTGCATGCGCCTGAACAGAGTGATCTGGTAGTCCCTCGGAATGAACTTCGCCTTCAACTTGGCGATCATCTGATCCCAGCTTTTGATCTTCTGTTTTCCTTTGGAAGGCCTGTCTGCTTGCAGCTCGTCCCACCATAAGGCTGCATGTCCCTTCAGCTTCGTGACAGCGTGCTTTACCTTCTTGTCCTCTTCGATGTCTTCGTAATCGAAGTAGGTGTCAAGTGCTTGGATCCAATCCAGCAACTCTTCTACGTTTAGACTTCCCTCATAAACGGGAATGTCCATCCTTGTCTTCGAGCTCATCCTCGAAATAGCTCTGATCAACCTTTCGGTTGAAGCATCTTCTGCTGAGACCTCTTCTTCAACATGTCCAGCTTCCTCTTCCACCTCAGAGTCGCTGAACTCCACTGCACCATCTCCTCGCCTCTGTGCAGTTTCCATCTCCTCGAGTCTCACTCTGAGATCTCGCATCTGGCGTTCCATCTCAGCATTACCTGCTGGCCTTCCCCTTCTTCGGACATCCCTGTCTTCACGATCAGGCGATTGCCTCTCTCTTCTGGGCGGCATTCTGAATCCCTGTCTCTCTGCTACCGGAACAAAGAGGACACTTCTACAAGGCTCTGATACCACTCTGACGCAAGTCGTGAGTATCAGAGTGCTTTCCTCTCCTCCTCCACTCCTCTCGCCTGAAATATACAGACAAGACTTAATGGCTCTGATACCACTCTGACGCAACCCACCCTCGATGGCACGGTCGCTCTCACCAGGACCTCCAACAACACGGCCCAAAGAGTTAACAACTCTTTGAACTCCCTCGGGAGTCCCTTACCCACAGTACGATTCTCGGCGATCTCCCCTTCACGAATCGGAAAATCGGCACTCGCGTGTTCGCGAGTTCAACGTTTGCAATATCGGCCCTTCACTTCCCGAGCCTCGATCTCCGATGGTCAACAGTCAACACCTCTGTGTATCGGGGATTTCCTTATCAGGAAATCGGCAGATGAAAGGTGGCGATTTACTCACCTTTCAAAACCCCGAACGTCGATGTGCGATGCCACGTGTTGTCCTCCGCTCCGTCTCCGTGGGACCCGTCGCAACTCGGGGCTTCACTGTTTCTGCGTGCTCCCTTTGACCTCAAAAATGCCGAAGTGCCGAGTCCCGACTCTTCGGGATCTCGTGCCACCTGTCCCTACGATGATCGACGGCTCCGATTAAATCGGGAAATCGCAACTCGCGATTTCGACGTGCATGCAACTCTTGCACTCGCCAACCCCGATATGCCGATATGCGATGGCAATTGGGTCCTACTTGCGCTTGAAGGTTAATTCTCTCCTAGAAGTTCAAGTCGTCGATTCTCTTCCTCTTGAGTAATTCTTCTGTTCCAAAGCTCTTCCCGTTCGAAGATTCTCTTGGGTCTGCTCCCACGATACTTGCAAGGAACTATCCCTCCTGAGCTTTGTTCCTCTGACTTCTTCAGAGACCTCTCACGCACTTCGTGTGCTCGACTTCCAACCGCCCTCAAAGTGTTGAAGTCATCTAGACCCTGTGCAATCCTGCCAACAGCAGTCTATTCCTCCTTCTCTCAGACTCGTCCCTGAGATTTCAACCCGACCTACACTCCACCTGCACGGTTCGAATAATCCAATACAACCTCTGGATGAGCGAGAATGAGAGTTTAACTGTAGAGCCTCCTCGACGCACTCTATGCGGAGGAATTCAACTGCACTCTATGCAGGAATCTCCTGGATCAAACAGAGAAACAATGGAAACTCACTTCCTCATTCCCTCAGGTTTCGAACCTGATATGCAATCACATATGCATCATATAAAAGATAAGCATAAAAAGAAGCAAGTATGCAACAGCATAATATCAACAACACACAGAGATCCAACACATCCATAGAATTGAATCAAAGTCTTTCCTTCTATTAATTCAATCTGTACATGGGTGTTCTCCACAAATCTTTGCTCTGCTTTCTCTCGATGATAATAATGCCAATGCTAATGAATTTACAATAATACAAAGGAGGGTTCCTATATTCCGTTTGCCCTCACGAAAGTAAAACTGTCTAATCTAGACTTAATTATTTTATCTAACTACATTAAATCTAGTAAATGCCTCAGCTACCTAAGGACGAGAGCTTATCTGCTCAAGGTCCGTTACAATGTACAAGTGCGCTTCATCACATCAACGTATTAATGTTTGGCGCTCCATATTAAGGTGTTTCAAAATTGGCGCTAATGTTGCCCAGCTGTTCTTTCTTTCTCCTCGTGCTGGCTCGCTTGATGAAATGTGGATGCTCCTGCAACACCATAGCAACACTCTACTCTTTCATGCTGAAGAGGATTGAACCTAGCCTTAGCTACACTCATTTTTCCCCTCTTCATATGCTAGTTGTACTTTTTAGAGCTCAATAAGGAGGATATGTCCCAGGCCTAGGTTATCTACACTTAGGGTCATTTTCTTCTAAGGTTGATGCTAGAGCCTTGTTGTAGTAACACTCTCCCTCATTTGACTCTCCTATCTTGACTTTATCCTTCTTGTGAGCCATTTTTCCATCTAAGGAAGGAGGAGAGATCACGAGGCCTTGTCATAGCAACACCAGAGTGAGCCTCTCTCCCCTAGGATTTTGTCTTTGAGGCCCTACCATAGCATCAATTCAGAGCTCTTCCCTCCAGTCCTTAGTCATCCTCCTTCAACTCCCGCGTCCTTCATTATTGACTCCATTTAACCTTAAAGGCATTGATCTAAGACCTTAAACATTGAAGTAGAACTTGATCTAAACACTTTCAATAGCTTTGAATTGAAACCTTAACTACACTAACCCTAGCTCTAGCTAACCCTACTAACCCTAAGTTGTTGACGTCATTATTGAATAGTTCATCTTTATTGCAGCAAAATTTTACTTATTGAGCAATTGAATGGTAGTTAAAGGCATTAATTGAGTAAAGAGTTGGTTTATTACATTGAATTCCACATCATTCTAATAATTATTGATGAAGTGATATGATTTTTAATACTATTGATAAACATTGACTCCATCAATGCTTATATTGAATATCATATAGTCTTATATATATATATATATATATATATATGAAGTACTAACCAAGGTTGCACGTATCAGTTTTCTTGTTGTGTTGTCTCAAACATGTGCTTTTCTTTTCTTCGGTTATACCTTATTATTGGTTGTTTAGTCGGGACTATCTAATTGGCGGTGATCTATGAAAGGGGGAACTTCTCCTTGTCCTATTATCCTTTTCCCTTTCAAAACCCCAAGTCACTGGGGACGTCTCCCCTGGGCCCAGCCTCCCTAAAGACAAAGAACCTTCCCATCGTAGTGACATTGTGTGGGATAGGTTCTTGTTACGCCAGTTTGGTCCTCTACCTTATAGCCCTTTATCCTAGCTACAAACTGTGCGATAACATTTTGGCTCCATTGCTGAGGAACACTGAGTCAATTCTCCTCAGACTAAAAATATTTTTGGTAAGCCTTGCCTGAGAGACTTATCTTACAATCTTACCTGGCGACTCCACTAGGGTGTTTTCCCTATTTCTTTGATAGTTTCAAGAAAACTATTTGGCAACTCCACCGATGATGAAGCTAACTATGACTTCACAATGGGATCCAGGGAACTACAAACCTTTGGACATGAGTAAAATACCATGATATCCCAGATGAATGCCCCCCTTTTATAAAAATTGGCTCCCTAGATTCGCTGACATCGATGGAGAAAGTCCCAATTATCACATGAGAAAATTCCGGGATTTCTTTCAATACCGCCCTGTCAGTGATGAGGCTAAAGATTTGGTGATGAAACTCTTCTCTGCCTCTCTGCATGGAGAGGCTAGAATATGGTATGATAATCTTCCAGCTGCCAACATCACATCTATGAACCATTTTGAAGAAATCTTCCTTGCAAGGTGGGTTATGAAATTGGAAGATATGCAATCATTGTTGAAAGGTCTTGAATGCATAAAGAAAACATAGGATGATATCATCAGAGTTTTTAGGGTTAGGTTCCAGAGGTTGCTTTACTAGATTCCTGAAGGCCATCATCCTAAAGACAAGTACCTCTTTTATCTCTATGCTAATGGACTTTAGGGGAATTTGAGCTTCCTCCTAAATAAAAAGAATCCAAAAACACTTGCAAAAGATCACAACATGGCCATTCGAATCGAAAAGAATCTCTCCTTATCCAGAACCAATGACCATACCATGGACACTCTCAGCTTGATAAAACTAGTTTCCCTTGAAACCTTTGCTGAAGATCCACAAGAGAGAAGGGAACACGTTTTTGACTAGTAGAATGAGGACATGATTAAGGAGCAAGAACCTAAGCAAGATGATGAAGTATTGACCTGCACTCATCCTTCTGATAAGGCCATCCAAGAGCATGTTTCTCCTTCACAACAGAACGATAATGAGGTTAGTTGTTTCCCTTTTCAGGATACCGACGACACCTTGTTCCTTGATTCAGAAAATGAAGGAGAAATGAAAGCCTTGAATGAAATGGATATTCCTTGATGTAAAATTGAAGACAAAGAAGCAATCCATGAGTATGAAACAATAACACATGCTGAAAATGCCAAAGTCCTCAAAGCCCCTACACGAGAAGTAACAGTAATTTTCCCTTCTCCCCTAGTTTTTTATGATGATTTACTTTATGATGAAGGAAATGAGGAGGAGGAGAATGAATTTTCAAATATTTCAAACCCTGAATGTTATGACATGGATAGTGACATTATTTATAACATTGAAGAGTTCACACATGTTGGGAGACGTAGTTTGCATATAGTTGGTTATGACCTGGATCCCGTCTATGACACTGAGAGTCATTTCAAAGTGTTTCTCTTGTAATTATCACAACAGATTACTTTTGACTAGTGGCAACAAGGAGATGAGATTTTTACCCGTACTTTTTGAAAAACCAAGGATGACCTAGTACCTTGTTTTCCTGATGATTTTCAGTCTTACCTTGATATTTTTTATGAGTACCCTTCTAAGCACTTGGATTCTCTCCATCAAGATGATTACCAACCACCATTGTGATTGGATTTTGATACAAGTAAAAACATTACCTGCCTAAAGAAGGATTCTCATGACTTCTCACTCCAACCACCTGTTATTACTTTACCTTGCTTTTCCATTAAAGGTGTAGTTGGGAAGTATATTTTTTATGTTGAGTTTCCTCTTAAGCAAACCCTAGACTCCAAGGGTTGGTTGGATACTGCAAGTTTGACTCTGTTATCTCAGTTTTTCAACTTTCCCTTGATAGTTTTCCAGTCATCTGCTAGATCTTTGTCGATCCTTTCCTTAACTTTAGAGCATGAGGATGTCCTAAGTAGCCAACTTGCAGGCCCTTTGAGTCATTTTTCTAAACCTTGGACTTTTCATGACCCTTTCTTGGAGTGGATTGAATACCTTCCTCAAAGATTAACTTGGCAGGATTTTATCCC
>JZKD02S1766156.1:591629-606965 GCA_000966675.3 Picea glauca | reverse complement strand
TGAGATTAGCTTTTGGGATTAGCTTGGATTGGATTGAGCTTTGGAGATTATTAGCTTGGCTAGATGAGCCATTTTGTCAAGATTGATTGTGAATATTATCAGATCTATTCTCTCATAATTCTTAGAGTGGAAGTGTGTGGGGAACGAAAGACAGTTGGAAGGGACCTTACGACATCAAGAACATGGTTGTAATATCTCTTTCACATTTAATATAATACAGTAATATGATTCTTTCCTATAAATCTTGTTGTGTTTTATTGTATGATTCCTTGATCACATACATAGGTTTATATTGAGTTTATGCTATTACTATCAATTTGGTTGGTTGTGTTCTTTTGCAGGTTCATCATTGTATGAGCATTGGAACGGAGCTAGGATGGCGATGGCGAGAGGAAGCGACGTTTAAACGGTATGTCACCTATCCCTCTTTAGTTAGTAAATTCAATATTTAAAACATAAGGAAAGTGTCATGTTCTTGTGTGTTTTGTTCTAGATCTAGGGAGATCAGTTAGTGTCCGCACCTACTGATTTATCTAATAACAACCATAGATCAACAACTAGTTGGGGAGCGATCTCAATCATAGAAAGACAGATGAACCATATGGGAATTGATAAAGAGGAGAATTATGCAGGGGTGATTTTAAGATCCCCCTAAAATTTATATGTATAATAAATGGGATAATCCCCATGATACATCGGAAAAATTGAAGGCTATTTTATCAATAATATAAAATGTGTATATAATTTTTTGGTGAATCTTTTAGTCAATTATATAATCTTGTAAAATATTGGTGAATCTTTCACTGAATTATAAAATCTTGTAAAATATTGGCGAATATTTCACTAAATTACAAAACCTTGTAAAGTCTTAGGGGATATTCCAATGACCTCACCTAAAGCCTCAATTTCCTCACCTGATGTATGTGCAAAGACTCTTTCAAAATATGTCAAAAAACTACATAAATTTCCAATGAAAAAATGAGAGTGCTCTCACTATCCCCTGAGCATCATTTCACTTCTTCTAGTTCCTTGGGCTTCTTGTTTACCATTTGATGCTAGAAAAGGGTCAATGACCTCCCAAAAGGAGCTATCATTGACTATCCTGAAGGCTGGGCCATTTTCCACTGTGTACCATTATGGTTTTCCAAGTTATATTGGTGCATGTCAAGTTGAATACATATTACAATATTTCAAAATTAATGCTACAATTTGATGCCAAATATGTCATAACCCATTAGTGTTATTGCTTGGCATAAATTCTAGACACTATTCATATTTACCTTTTTACAATGTTATGAGTTTGTCAGAAGAACGACAAAAACTTCAGTATTATTTGTATTTCAAAAATTTATATAGAGAATATGTTTTGCTTCATGGAAACCGTTTCATACTAATTAATCATCTAAAGTCAAAAGAATTATCAGAGGATAATTCTTGCTTAAAGAAATTCCTCCTGAAATTTGGTTGCCAAAGCTTGAGTTATTACCAACTACTGTAGATTGCATATTTTTATCTGATTCGGATCCAAGATGAAGATTTCTCTTCGGACTCGGTCATAGCTTTTGCTTCTTTGAAAAATAATAAAAGTGTGGTGTCATCTCACAACCCTATATGGAATCTCTCAATTGCTTCTTATCATCACATCACAAAGAAAAGTGGACATCAATGTAAAAGAGCCATACACTCTCTATAGAAAGAGCATTGGTATCCCTATTTGCCCATATTCATGCAAAACTAAAGCACAAGAAATGTGTGTCTGTACTTGCTAAGACTAAAATTGGTTAAGTAATGAAGCCACTATAGGAAAGTAATAATGTGAAAGGATCAATAAAAAAAGGTAAACCTTGGACTTTGGAAAATTAATTGCATGAAGCATTAATCTCTTACATATAATGTGTTTAGAGTACATGGAAAAATATCTCTTTCATAATGGGATCATTCTATTTTTTTATCAGACAGTGGCAGGCCTCCTCACATCCGACAGTGGGTTTACATCATTGACCTATGATCGGATGACTCCACATATGTTTGACCTCAGCTCATCCATTCACAATCGTTGGAATGTACTAGAGTACCTTGGGAATCATTGACATCAATGGTGATTTCTCTCGCGCTTGTTAACGGTTTACCTCATTGACCGGTAATCAAGTGGTTTTTGCCATGTTCGACATCAGGACATCTATTCACATGGTTAGATTCATACTACATCGGGATCGGTAAGAATACCCTAGGTTGAGTGATTCACTATGATATGTACTTTACCCAGGTTGCAACGGAGTTTCTCTTGAACATTGACACATATACTGTCACATAGATCCACTTTGTATTGGTCTGTGGCGATGTCTTGTCGTCTCGTAGATCCACTGTGTATTTTTCATGGCTACTATCAGTTCATGTCATGGGATTATAGATCCACATTGTATCCTCGGTGGCTATACCTTTTATCAATATAATTATGGATCTGCATTGTATTTTATGGCGGCCATATCTTGCAGGTCTTTATCACCCAAGCATAGGTATGTCTGCCTTGGGTTTGAAACATGTCATAATATTTGTTGGATGTTTGTCTACAGCTTCTATCAAGTTCCCTGCATCTATACCCTTGCTTAAAAAAGTCTACAAAGTACTTTAGACACCACGTCTTCTAACTTTGTACTTTGGGGGGCAATATGTTACACCTCAAAATTACTCACTTCGATAGTGTCGCAAGTGTCGTCATTACAAGTGTTGTAAGTGTCGCATCTTGTTCACAAGTGTCACATCTTGACCACAAGTGTTATAAGTGTTGCTAACATCATACTGCCTTCTTTCCTATGTCATGCCTCCAACGACATGAAAGGGACACTTAGGACACCTCAAAGACTAGTTTTGAAGAGGAGGAATCAGTCTACTAGAAGTACAAGCCTTTTTCCACTGAAAGAACCACTCAAAAATGGGTTTTGGAGGGGAGCGCTCCCCTATACACTGTCAGGGAGCGCTGGAACACCTTGGCCTTCTTTGGGGGAGCATTATAATGCTTTGGTGCCCCTTTTGGGGGGGCACTACCTTTTCTGGGAAAAATTTGGTTTGTTGAGAAGAATGAGGGAAAGATCCCCTTAATATCTGAAGGTGGTTGGATTCGAATATTATCTCAAGGAATTATCTTAGGGAAGATCCTCAACTGAAGCAGATAAATCCTCAAATTATCCCAAATATCTCTGAAGTGGTTGGGTCTTTCCAAGCTTATATAAAGAGGCCTTCTCATGGTGAAAGGAGAGAAAGATTGGAGGTATGAAACCTATGATCTCATAGGCAACATACAGTACAAGAAGTGAGACATTGTAATAGCATCTAACTTATGATCTCATGAGGGATATGTCATTTGAAGCATCAACATATTGTATGTGGGTTATTTGAGCAAGGGTCTGGACAAGGAGAGCTTGGTGAAGCTGCTGCACTACATCCATGGTTGTAAGTAACACTTTGTTCTCATCAATATAAATTCATGCTTGGCCTGTTTCCTTTGAAGTTTGTTGTGAATATGAACTTGTCTTCTTCATAATATAGATCTGTATTTGAGCTAATATCAATAGAGTAGGAAGTTCATTGTATCTTTATTTGTTCTACAGGACCTATTGAGGAGCTTAGGATTGAATCTCAACTTGGACTTTGCAAGGACGAATGCCATTAAAAGGTACATTTTTTTCTTCTTCCTCTTTGTACATTAACCTAATTAGATCTAAAAGGAAAGTCAGTGTCCACGTTAAGCACTTTTCTGTCTTGGCCTTAAAGAGTTAGGGACCTCGAGAGAATCCACTTGTCCACAGGAGGATTTCTCTTCAACACTTGTCTATTTATACCTACATATTCAGTTACCAGGAAGTTGTAACTACTTAACTTTCTGGGTTGGTCAGTTAACAGAACCTTCGAACGACTTATACTTTCGACTTCAATAGTCGACTGACTAACTTTTAGTCGATTGTCTGGTCTAGTCGACAGAGTCAACTAGCCCCTACAACATCTCCCCCCATTTCAATTCCTTGCTCATCTCAAGCAATAGGGGAGTATAATAGAACTTTCTTTTACATTAATTGTTTACAAAATAATAATGATAGAAAGAGAGAAAGAAGAGGAATTATAGCCAAAACTTTTGGCTGCTTGATAGGATTATGGAGACATATTTGATTGTCCTTCTACGCCAAAATATTTGCTCCTAGTCGATTCGACTACGTCCTTTGGTCTGCTTTATGTACTAGCTTTGAAGGAAGTTTATAGGATATTGGGAGCTGAATGATGCAGATGTTGCATGAATTCATGCCATGCATTGATCGACTAGAGTGCTTCCAGGCCTAGTGTCTTGATCTATCCAAGAAAGTTTACTTTTTCTGTTATTTCTACTTGTTGTACTACAGTCGATTCTGGGTCAATCTAGTGCTCCATCTCTTGAATATTTTCTATGAGTTACACGAGGCGAATTACTGCATTGTCAGTTTCTAACTGTACTTTGTACCCTTCCTTCTGCCAGTATTTTTCTTTCTATGATATTTGTGAATCTACTAGTTTTTCCTTTGCTAACTGACTTGTGAGGGCCTCTTTGATCTTGATGTTGGCGTTTATATTTCTCCTCTTTAATATGTTTTCTACCACAACTCTTTGTATTCTTCCCTTGTTGAATGCAGTTGCAAAGTAGGTTGGTTAGTTACTTACCACCGAATTTAGCATCGTAGCACTCTTGGTGACTTCTTCCACATTTTGTCTGAGTCCTTTAAGATTGTTGTATTATGTCACAATGGTGGTGGTTGTCTTCTCTTGGATTCTTTGATTATAAGTCATTTCTAGGCGGTATTGTTGTTGTATATATCCCTTTTACGTTTGGAGAATTTTGACTTGTTGGTTTTTTGTATTATCTTTGATCATCCTTTCAACCAAGTCTTTATTTAAATCGCCAAGGAGATCTCCATTTATGAAAACTGCTCTGTTCCTAAATGCTCTATGACCTTCTCTCTGCATTCGTGTAGCATTTTCTTTTGATCCTCCTTTACTTTTGAAAACCGACTTCCTTCTTTAATAAATGTTTTCCACCTCTTTCTTGATTCTTTTGAGATGACTTGATGTAAGTTGAAGAGGTGTTGGTTGGATATTGATGTCAGGTCGAGTTTAGTTTCTCTAGCTGATCCGAACGGGCTGGATGGTTAGGTCATTTTAAAGATGATTTTCACAGGTTTCTTTTTCTTACTCTTTCCTGATGTTTTTGTTGGGCCCCCATATTTATCTTGATCTTGTGGTGTATGTTGTGCAGATAAGTGAGTTTGATCGACCCATTCCCCTACTGTTGTTTCGTTGTCGTTTATGCTCTATTTCTTTTTGCAAGGGAGACTGTTGAGCCTATATCGGACATTGTATTGTATCCTTAGTTGGAGCATTTTCTAGGAAGTATTCCTCTTTGTGTTCCTTTTTTTTTGTTGTTCAACCAAGTTATCTTGTTTCTTTATCTATTATGCTTCTGTGGATACATCAGTCATAATATCTACTAGTCCTAATTCAAGAATATTAACATCTTGGGTGTTGATTTCCTGAAAGTTGAATTCCTGATGACTGACTAGTTGTTGTATATCTTCAAATGGAGGGATCGACTAGATTGGTATTTTATCGATCGACTCATGTTGTTGTGCAATTTAGACTGGATGAGTCAATTGGATTGGTATTCCTTCGACTGAATCAAGATCCTCTGGCCTATCGATCTTGATCTCCTCATAGACCGACGTACATGGTTGGTCTAAATCAGTTGCTTCTGACGACTCAGAAATTATAAGTTGTCTCTTCTTCTTCTTTACAGGTCGCTCCTTGACTATGGATAATGGCTCAGCTGGTGGGGATTCTCTTTTCAAGTTGATTGTCAAGTAGATCACTCTCCTTTTTTCTAATTTCAACTTCATAATGATTTCTACTTCTAACCGGGTCTTTGTGACCTTTTTTGGGGTTGCCATAGTGGTCAAGATTTTGTGTATCTTATGACTCCTTACTCCCCTTGTTTCAATATGTTGGAGTGCATTTTTATTTTTTTGACCTGTTATTTTTGTAATTTAGATTTCTCCATGGCTTCCTTCATTCTAGGTCTGACTAACGAGCTTAACATATTCTTCATCGTAGCACTCTCTTGTCGAGCCTACTTCTCTATCTACTTGATTTTTTAGGCGATTTTGCTGGTGATACTAGTCATCTTTTCTTGAATGATGAGGTCATTAAATTCGATACCTTCGGTCGATTGAAAAGTCTCCCTCCAGATCTCTTCTATGTCGAAAGATATTTATTCGAATTTGACTTCCTTTTTTCGTTTATCGTTTTTCGTTGGCTTCTTTCGTTTTCTAGGAAAAGGTCATGCATGAACGATTGTCAGTTCTTCTAAGTCTTCAACAAAGGGTATTGCATATAAATATTCTTCTCTTTCCTCCTCCTGTTCTTCCTCGGTAAGGGGGAGTAACAAAGATAGTCCTAGTTGGTTAACTTTAGGAGGAATTTGTATCTCCCGGTATGTATGTCTTTCTAATTCAGTGAATATTTCCTCTATTGTCAACTGATAATGTAACTCCTCTGGTTCTGGGGCTGACTCCAATCCACACCAAAGTTTGGTGCAGTCGAGTTCTAACTGAATATGGCAAGGTGTTGGTAGCGTCGATGAACCAGTTGCTCATCGTGCCATCTATTTGAGCTATAGTTTAATTTTCTAACCCATAGTCGAAACATTTCTTGTGGAGGTAGTGATCTGGAGGCACCTTCCTGCTCTGCTGCAAAAATTCTATATTTTTCCATTGCTGGAACCTTCCTAATTGTGAATGTAGTTTCACCAATTGGCTATATTGCTCCATTTCTATCCAGATTAATAAAGAGGGGAATTTTATGGCCTTCCTACTTCTTAGCATTCCTTGCAGTTAGTCTAGATGATGTCGGCCATGTATTAGAACTAGCTGAAGATTTTTTCCTTTTTAAATATTTGGCCGATTGACTTTACCATGGTCATTTTGACATCAGAAGCTCAACCATCTGGTGTAAAGAATAATGATACAATTATTTCAATCCATCTTGCATGAAATTCGAGGATCACATTGATAAGTAACCCCTTGGAATTTTTTTTGTTGTTGACCCGGTCAAAATTTGCATCCAAGCATTTGCATTTGAGGTTTTTGGGACCTAGAACCCATCTTTGGAGTATCGATGATTCTGTGAAGAATCCCTCTTATTATTTCTATCATATTGTCGAGCCAGAGATATCCATGGTGATATTGGATGACAATAAACTTTGTTGCTTCTTCCTTCCATTGATCGAATTCGTCGACTAGTGGTGCTCCTAGGAGGTGTCTAATTCCTGCTTTTGCTAGGAATTATGTCTCAGGATTCCAACAACCATCCTCCAATCCCCATTCTATAAAATGTTTCCATTTCTTTCTCCAATCCATCTCCTCCAGTCGTGACTGTAGGATATTCTACATCTGAATTTACAAAGACGATGCGGCTGTTATGTAGAACCTTTCTCTTCGTCTTGATCCTTCCATTATCTCAACGAATTTTCCTCTCAGACTCGGCATATCTAATTCCAGTTCGACGATATTCAAAAATTTGGGGGAAGTTGCAGATTCACTCGATTGCTCGGTCAGATCTATACTATGTTGTGGGGAAGAAAATAACAATGACACAAAGTCATATGCATCCTCCAAATTTATACGTAGGAGAGGGAGATTCAAATTAAATGTGGCTAGTTGTTCTTTAAAGTTGTGCACCTCTATCACAATTGTTGGTGGTATGTTCGACTCATATGAGGGGACGTTTAGGGTGGTGCTTAGTTGGAAAGCATGCAGGTCCTATCATGCATTAATTGTGGTGATTTCCACTTGTATTTCATTCGTGTCGAGTCATCCTGAAGTTATATTAGTGGTTGTGCAATGGTATTTTGCATCACTTCGAGCATTAATATTCTTGTCAGATCCGTCGGTCCTTTATTTTCACGTATTAAATGTATTATCCTTCTTGGAGTCAAACTTTTCGTGGCCCATTTTTTCTCTTGCTCGATCAACTAAATATCCTATGTTGATCCATGGTCAATACATGGTTCGACCGACTACTTCTTTTGTATCATTGAGTTTCCTATTGTCGGTTCTTCTTAGTCGATGTTCTTGATAATTACTTTGTTCGTCTGTTTTATTGTAGTCCTCTCTATGATGTCTTCGATCGCTTGAACTTTGTTCGCTTGATCTGGATCCTCCTCAATAAATCGATTGTCTCTTTATGAGGATTTTCCATAAGTCTAGTGATGGAGTCGTGTGTCGATCTCGTCTTTGTACACTTTCTTTGTGGTTTAACGAGGGGCTTCTTTCTCTCTCCATTCTACTTTTCCTTTACTTTTTTATTCCAAGCTTTGGAACTTCTTTAATACTTATCTTTTCCTATAATAGTTTCGTGTACCTCAATCTTATACCAGAATTCTTCATAAATGACTTTTTGTTTATTAATATAAGGATTTATTTCTTGATACTATTATTAATCTAAATTTTTTTTTTCGACTTCGACCGAACTATTATATTTCCAGTTTTGGTGGATCCCTGTTGGCATTACTTTCTACAAAATTTTCCAATAGGGTTCTTCATCTTTATGTATTACAATTTTTTAATCGAGCACCATTAATTACTTTTTTAATCGAGTTCTCCAACAAAGTTTAAATTTGAACTCTGCTTATCGGTCAAATATCTTCTATAACATAAGGACCAATCCATGTTGTCTCTAACTTCTTGGTTTTTCCTTTGATTCGGTTGTCGTATAGTAGAACTAGGTATCCATTTTTCATCTCCTTTTTTTTTAGATGATGATCATGCAATGATTTATGTTATCGTTTTTGAACTTCTTGGTGGTGCATTGTTATCAATCTTCCTTCTTATATCTTATTCAATTGGTAAAGACAATCATGTATGCTTTTGTCTTGGTCGAATTTAGCAACAGTTGCTACTCTATCTGATTTGGCCCAGAAGTGAAGTGGGATCACATCTTCTTGTCCATAGACAAGTTTAAAGGGATTATGTCCAGTCGATCTCTTATAAGCAGATCTGTATGCCCATAGTATTCCAAGAATTTTTCCGTCCCAATCGTTCTTGTCAATGTCACAGATTTTAGTGAGTCCTATATGTAGTGTCTTATTAAATGCTTCAACAACACCATTTTCTTGAGGATGGGATGTCGTTGTTCTTCTGTGATCAATGAGAAAGTTATTTAATAGGATTTAGATCATCTCATTTATAAATTGTGTCCCTTGGTCATCGATTAGTGTCAGTGGGCATCCAAATATTGTGATTATTTTCTCATAAATAAATTTCGATGTGAACTCTTTAGTGCATGTTTCGATTGGTTCTTCTTCCGCCCACTTAGTCACATATTCGACTACAGTGATAATATATTTCATGCATGTTCTTCTTGCTCTTTAAGGAAATGGACCAACAAAGTCGATGGCCTGGATCTCAAATGGTAGATTAGGGTTGACTGATTGTAATGAAATTTCATTCTTCCACAGATGTCGACCCATTATTTGACAATTATCACATTTCTTGACCTATTCCCAACCATATTTATGATTAATTGGCCACCACAGACCTTCCTAAAGTATCTTTCGTGTTGTCATGTTGGCCTGAAAGTGGCCCCCAGCTGGTCATGCATGTGCCTCGTTGATAATGTCTTCTCTTTCATGTTCTAGAGAACATCTCCTTAAGATGTCATCAGGTCCCATTTTGTATAGATATCTCTTTATGATTGTTAATGGTGTTTCTCTTATATCTAACACTTTATTTTTATTTGTTGAGAGATGTTCTGGTGCCTTCCCCTCCTACAAGAAATTTTCTATTTCTTCCATATATTTTTATGATGCTTCGACAAAGAATAGATGTGAATCTGGAAAGTCGTCCTCTATGTCATTCGGGTCCTCCCCTGTCTCGAGTCGGGATAGATGGTTGGGCTTGATGTTCTTTTTCCTGAGTCAGATGATTATATCGAATTCAAATTCTTGGAATATTAATAACCAATGAGATATTTTTCCTTGATGAACAAGCTTATTGACTAGGTATTTTAATGCTTGATTATCTGTAAAAAATGTTAATGGTTTCACAAGTAAGTAATGTCGTAATTTCTGCAAAGAAAATATCATTGACAAGGCTTCCCTTTCTATGGTTGAGTAATTATTTTTTGCTTTATTCAACTTCCGACTAGTATACATGTTCGGGTGGTCAATTTTGTTCTCATATGGTTGTGCTAGAACCGACCCGACAATGACATTTGAAGCATCGACATGGATGTGAAAACTTCTCGACCAGTTGGGGAATTTTAGTATGGGGGATTCGACCAGTTTCATCTTTAAAATTTTGAATGACTCCTGGTAGTCTTGACTCCATCTAAACTCAATTTCTTTCTAAAGCAACTAATCCATTGGGAAAGTGATATATGAATAGTGGAGTATAAATTTTTGGTAATACCCAGTATGTCTGAGGAATATTTTAATCTATTTCTGGTTTAAAGGTGGCTTTAAGTCAAGGATGATTTTGATTTTTTCCATGTCGACTTTTACACCATCCTTACATACCACATATATTGGAGTTACTTCACACACACCTAGGATTTCTTTTTCCTAAGGTTTTTCCTTGTTTATTAGTCATAATTATTCATTATCCAGTATCCTATATTTTAGGGGAGAATATTCCACGTGGAGAATATTCTCTTTCATTTGACACTTCAGTTTGACTAGTTGAGTTGAGTTTAGATGTTGCATTGGTTTTATCACCATGTAACATTGGGATCATCACCATGATAATTTGAAATTTACTTGGGATCATCACCAAACTGGTGCATTACCCTTGATTCCTTGAGTTAATTCCTCACTACTCTTTGTTCAGTTAGTTAACTGAAGACTAGTTGACTAGTTAACTCAACTAGGTGGCAGTTCACTCTCGTAACCGCCTGAGAGACTAGAATAGGTGGCAGTTCACTCCCATAACTACTGCTGTGTGTCCAGATCACTCTAGACCACCACTATGGTGCATTGGTTCTCCTCCATTGTGCACTCATTGAGTTATACAAAATATATCATGTGTAAATTATTCATTATTCACAACGGTTAATGATAATTATTTCATTCTTTCTCTCCTTCTTCTTCTTTCTCAAATTATCTCTGCAAATGTGTGTATTATTGTTTATCTATATCTATTATGTGAAGGTTCAACACATTTACATGGTATCATAGCCAATGGACTGCTAATCAAAATCTACACAAAAAAAATTTGCAGGTACAAAAGATTGAAGACAACGGAAAGATGGATTTCCAAAAAAAATTCATTCTTACACCTTACAACTATTTTGCATGGAAGGAGAAAATAGCCATACATATCAGAACCAAAGGGTTGTACAGGTTAAACTTGAATACAGATACAAAACCGACATTAGCCATAGAAAAATCCAAGTACTTAAATCGCATGGATGAGGCACTCGAAACAATTTGTAGTCTTATTTCTCCCGATCTCCTTTTTCACATATATTTCTATAAGAATCCCAATGAAGCCTGTACCACCTTGGAAGGGATATTTGAAAAATAGTATGAGATGAGGGGACAAATGCTGGAGGTGGAGCTGCTCACATTGGATCCAAAAAGCTTCGATAATATCCAAGATTTCTTTACAAAATTCAAGGATTTACTGTCGCAACTCAAAGCTTGTGGGGTTGGTAAATAGAAGGAGGAGAAACAAATGGTTCTAACCATTCTCTCCAAGCTTGGTCCTAAATTATTTGTATTTGTATCCACATTCCATTATGTCAGATTCGCCTCTAGAGCCAATTGGAAGTTGCCTTCTCTTGAGGACTTTATCGAATCTATGACACAAGAGCAAACCAAGCTCATCAACATGGGCACAATCAAAGGCCCAAGGGTGCATGCACTCACTCTGCATGATGGAAGCCACAAATATCATAAATATAAATATAAATATAAACATAAATCTCATGCACATCCGAAGAAGGAAGGGTACACAAAACCCTTCACTGATGCCTCCGGATCCAAAGGGAAAAAGGGAAGAAAAGGGGAGAAATGCACATATTGTCATAAAGGATTCCATTCGGAATCTACATGCATGAAAAAAAATATATATCTAATGTCCCAAATACTTTAGAAAAACAACATTGGATATCACATCCCCGAGGGTGCAAAGAACAAGAAGCTAGAAGATCTGAATTCTGAGAAAGGCAATTCTAGCCATGCCTTGATTGCCATCAACTCCTATCCTGATGCTTGGATCATTGATTCAAGAGAATCACATCACATGGCTGCCTCAAAAGTAATATATTATTATTTGGATACATGCAAAGGTCCTCCAATTCTGATGGGGGACAACTCTTCTATCGAAGTCATCGGCAAAGGAAGGATTGAACTCACCAATAGAAGCTTCGAGAATGTGTTGCACGTTCCCAAACTTTATGTCAACCTTCTCTCT
This sequence comes from Picea glauca, assembly GCA_000966675.3. Classification (NCBI taxonomy): domain Eukaryota; kingdom Viridiplantae; phylum Streptophyta; class Pinopsida; order Pinales; family Pinaceae; genus Picea; species Picea glauca. The sequence continues at coordinate 594,477 of JZKD02S1766156.1, read as the reverse complement.
GTGTATCAAATGATGAATTCCAACACCAAAAAGAAATTCATATTCACACCAAATTTCATGGACATCTGCAACATGCAAACCAACTCCAGGGTTTCTATCGGTGAGGTAAATCATCAGTCTAGATTTTATACTTTTTCTGAATTCATTGAAACTGATTATGCTTTACTGCTTACTCATGCTGATGAAAGTAGTAGGATATGGCACAAAAGGTTTGGAAATTTGAATTTCATATATATGCAACAACTTAGCAAGCAAATCTTGGTTGATGGTCTACTAGACATCCATTTCTCCAAGGGAGTATGTGAGGGATGTGTTCTCGAAAAACACCCTCAAGATAAATTCAACAAAGGAAAGTATCAGAGAGCTTTTGTACCTTTATATTTGATCCATGGTGACCTCATGGATCCTTTTCTACATCCATCCATTAGCAAAGAGAGGTTTTTTCTCATTTTTGTTGATGATTTCTCATGTTTTACATGGATCTACTTTCTCAGGCAAAAATCCAAGGTCTTTCAACACCTCAAAGATTTCAAAGCCTTGGTTGAGACACAGTCCAAAAACAAGATCAAAGTCCTCCGAAATGATAATGGGGGAGAGTATGTAAATCATGAGATCCATAATATTTTCCATGAGGCATGGATTCAGTTGCAGCACACAGTTCCCTATACTCCGTAGAAAAACGAAGTTGCTAAGCGGAAACACCGATCTCTAAAGGAGATGGCATCTTGCATGTTTCATGCAAAGTCACTACCACGGAGACTATGGGACGAAGAACTTAATTGTGCAACATACATCCAAAATAGATCTCCTGATAGATATGTCAAGGATAAGACCCCCTACGAGGCTTGGAGCGGCCTCAAACCGGAAGTGACCCACTTTCGCATTTTTGGTTCACGTGCATGGGCCCAAATTCCCTATGAAAAGAGGAAGGAACTTGATCCACAGAGAACTGAGTGCATTTTTGTTGGATAACCCAATGGTTTTAAGGGATATAAGATTATTGATCTTTCCTCAGACTGACTCATCATTGAGCGAAGTCTCCAATTCGAGGAAAGTGTATCACATGCACCTCAACATCCGCATGCAGACACCTTCATTCTTCCACCTATCCGAGATGATGAGCATGCACATGCTGACTCTTCTTTAGACAAGAGTTATGATTCAGAGGACTTAGATGATTCATATTTAGATTCAGTACAGTCAGATGTAGAGTCAGAGCATCCAGATGCAATTGCAAAGCCAGAGCAGAGGCCCAAGTGGGCATAGACTACTCTACAAGATGCAGGGGATCTCATTGGTGATCCAACTGATACTAGGAGGACTCGATCTGATTTAGAGGAGCCTCATGTTGCACTCACTGCCACTGAACCATTTCCCTCCAGGCATCTTTTCTTGGTTCAGTCTTTAGATCCACAGTCTTATGGTGAGGCTTCTTGAAATCCATTTTGGGAATCCGCCATGTATGAGGAGTACAACTCCCTCCTCGAGAACCAGACTTGGGATATGGTTCCCCTTCCTTCTGGGAGGAAACTCATTAGATGCATATGGGCCTACAGGACTAAGAGCGCAATGGATGGACAAATTAGCAGATACAAATCCAGGCTTGTTTCCAAAGGCTTTCAATAGGTTCATGGTATTGACTATGATGAGACCTTCGCTCCAGTAGAGAAGATGGATTCCATACAATTGGAACTTTCCATTGCAACAACCAAAGGATGGGAAGTCCATAAGATGGACGTGAAGAATTCATTTCTTCATGGTGATATCTCTAAGGAGATCTACATGGATCATCCCCAAGGATTTATGTAGGACTCATATTTGGTCCGTCGACTGAAGAAGTCCCTTTATGGCCTCAAGCAGGCTCCAAGGGCATGGTATGCCAATATGGATTCCTACATGTTGTCACATAAATTTGTACGTTGTAAATCAGACCTAAATGTCTACATGCTTAGGACGGTTGATTCACTTCTAGTTTTAGTTTTGTATGTTGATGATTTGTTGATCACCGAGTGCTCGACTTCAGTGATTGTTGCAGTCAAGAGGATTCTACATGACAAGTTTTTGATGATGGATATGGGTCCTCTATACTTCTTCCTTGGACTTGAGATCAGTCAGGATGCATCAGGCATCAAACTGTCTCGGGCCAAGTATGCACGAGATCTCCTTGAGAGATTTCACATGAAAAACTGCAAGTCTGCTCCGACTCCTTTCCTATCAGGAGTAAAACTTGAGGATGGTGGGGAGACTCCATTGATTGACAACACACTATACAAACAACTTGTGGGGATATTGTTGTATATCACACACTCCAGACCAAACCTCTCTTATGCAGTTGGCACAGTTTCCAGGTTCATGCAAGAGTCACATGAGCTACATTGGAAAGCTACAAAGTGTATCCTTTGATACGTGCAAGGCACCACCACCTTTGGGATTCATTATGCATCAGACTCTACATTAGATATCATCAAGTTTAATGATTCTGACTGGGCTGGCGATAGCATTGATTGCAAGTACACATATGGTTACTCACTCAATCTTGGTTCCGGGCCTATCTATTGGTCGAGCAAGAAGCAAGCCTCCATTGCTCTATCTTCAACCGAGGCAGAATACAGAGGGGTGGTTAACATAACCATTCAGGATATGTGGCTACAACATTTTCTCACTGAGTTGGGCATTCAGTTTCATCAGTCGATTATCATCTGGTGTGACAACTAGAGCACTCTAAAGTTCTCTATGTTGGTTGTGGAGCCTGATTATCTTCCTGATTCAGAGGTCCTTGCTTTCAGCCGTGTTTATACCCCATGAAGTATTTACACCCCAGAAGTATGTACACTCTTCCATGCAGGGG
>JZKD02S1766156.1:575989-591579 GCA_000966675.3 Picea glauca | reverse complement strand
GTCATTATCTAGTCTCCTATATTTTAGGGGAGAATATTCCACCTGGAGAATATTCTCTTTCAGTTGACACTTTAGTTTGACTAGTTGAGTTGAGTTTAAATGTTGCATTGGTTTTATCACCATGAAACATTGGTATCATCACCATGCTAATTACACCTTTCCTTGGTATCATCACCAGACTAGTGCATTACCCTTTATTCCCTGAGTTAACTCTTCACTACTCTTTGTTCAGTCAGTTAACTGAAGACTAGTTGACTAGTTAACTCAACTAGGTGGCAGTTCACTCCCGTAACTGCTTGAGAGACTAGAATAGGTGGAATTTCACTCTCATAACTGTTGGTGTGTGTCCAGATCACTCTACACCACCACTATGGTGCATTGGTTCTCCTCCAGTGCGCACTCATTGATTTATACAGAGTATATCATGTGTAAATTATTCATTATTCACAATGGTTAATGAGAATTCTTTCATTCTTTCTCTCCTTCTTCTTATTTCTCAAATTCTCTCTGCAAATGTGTGTATTATTATTTATCTAGATCTATTATGTGTAGGTTCAACACATTTACAATGTCGCCTAAGAGAATTTCAATTGGTGTGGAAAATATGCACTTCTTAATATTGAGAGACAATTGGATTTGTATTCATCACTCAAGCATTAATCTAAGCCATTGCATATGGTTTTTGAATAGGTTTTATATAGTCTAATCATCGAAGTAGAAAACCATTATCTTGTATATGTATTCTTGAAATTATTTTACTACTATTCTTGAAAATATTGTTGGGCCATTCTTTAGCCCAAATGGAATTACCTTATAAGTGAAGGAGCCAAATTTAGAGACAAATGTCTTCTTCAGTTGACCTTCTTTAGCTATAGGCACTTGATTGTGTCCCGAAAATCCATTTGTGAATGATAGAATTCATGACCTACAACTTCATTAATTAGTTCATCGGTGAATGGAGTGGGGAATAGATTTGTTAAAGTTAGTTTGTTGAGACCTCTAAAGTCGATGCAATTTCTTAACTTTTTAGGGTCATGCTTCTTCGGTTGAACCACCATGTGACTTTCCCATTCCTCTTTTTTGATTGGATATATGATGCCTACTAATAACATTCCATGTATTTCCTTTTGGACGATGTGATTGTATTTGTGAGCTAATTTGTAAGGTCACTTTTTGATTGGCTTTGATCTAGGAATGAGTTCAATTTTCATTTCTCCCATTTCTTCTACAAGTCCTTTTAGATATTTATAGTCTTGTGAAAATACATCTTGATATTATTTCAGTAAGTCGACTATGTCAGGTATATCCTTCTCCGTCTAGTAGTCACCTACTCGTACCATTTTGGTTCGATCGTCGTTTGATATATTGAACTCTTTTATCCTTATTTTAGCATTCATCCACTCTGGTGGTTTTTCTTCTTCGGGATGCCAATCCCCTTATTCTATTTTGGTGAATATTTTTGGGAAGTCAGGTTGTTAGATTTCCTCATTTTCTTCCTTAGATATTTTTAATATTGATTTTACATAGTTTTGCATCACTGGGTGGTCACTTTTCCATCAAAAAAATTGGCTAGGACACATTGTATTTTCCATATTGATTATTTGTGTTGTTGTTTTTTCATTATTCTCTGTCGAAACAAGGTGGAAAGTCGATGTCGATCCTACATCGACCATCATCTTCCCTTTTTCCTTTTGTATAGCTAGTGTCGGGTTTTATAGGAAGCTTTTAATTTTTTTTGTTGGTTCTCTTAGATGTTCCTCTTCCGGAATAAATTTGAAGTCTTTGATGAAATTTTATTTAATATCAAACCAATTCAGTGTATTGCCACATGCTTCTTTGATTTTATACCATTTATTTGGTATTTCATCTATTGTGTTTGGAAACATGTGCATTTGTACCCTTTCATATCTATATATTATTATGCGCCATTCATTCTCACAATGGTGGATATGTTTGATTGGGTGGTACTCAACCTTGAATATAGGGATGTCAACTGCTTTGGATAGTTTCTTTTCTCCAAAGCATCCTAAAAATAAGGTTGATACAGTTGTCAATGTTCGTAGTCTTGGGGAATGTGTTTCCCACCATCTTGCAGCTTGGCCTATGAAGGTTTCCACCAGACTTTGAGTTCTTCCTTGTTCTCCGACAGATTTATAAACTTCCTTGACATGCGTCGACATAATGTTTCGTTCATTCTAGCGTAGTAGCTTTTTCATCGTTTATCAGTCGAAATAAGTGTAGGATTTTTTCGAAGTCTTTTTTAATACACTATAGGTACTACTTGAATTGAATAGCATGTTCTGGAAAATTTAATTGGGATGGCTTCAATGGTCCAACAATATTTTGAGTGCACTTCATAATTTTCTATTTGCTAGTTGTAAAGAGCTTAGTTAGAATTGTGTTCGACCGATAGGGAATATTATGCTAAGATTTCTCCTTGCACATTTGTTTCGACATAATCTCTTTGTTCATTGATTATTTGGTACAGACATCACACTTCTTGATCTTCGTCCAATGATTCACTCCAAGGTTTCCCTTCATTAGGGTCCAGAGGGATTATTATTTTTCTTCCACTCCCTTTTAACTTGATTATATCCTTTTTGAGGGAGATATTGGCTTTAATTTTTCATCCCCATGTCTGACTGACAAGTGTTGAATAAGTTGGAATTCCTTCAACTAATTTGAATACCTCGAAGTCGAATGATGTCAATATATCCATAATTTGAGTTTCGACATATCTGACTATACCAATAGGCTCTATTAATCTTTGGTATGCAAGCTTGAGGTAATTCAGTGTTGGTGCTAATGAAGGCCGACCTACTTGTATCCTAGTATCCTGAGGTAGGATATTTACTTATGATCCAAAGTCGACGAATTCCTGGTTAATCAATACCCCATGAATTTCCAAGTCAACCAGTGGGTCATAATATTTATTCTTATAGGAAAATTTCATGACATATTTAGATGGTCTTTGTTCTTCTTTATACTCTCTTAGTATATTAAGCAGATCCAACAATCGACCAATTGAGTGTGTTGAGGAAAAGGTGTGGGACACCTTACTCAATCATTTTTAGATCTTTCCTATCTAGGATAAGATAGTTGGGAATGTCACCCGAGATTTATAGCCTCAAAAACATTCACTCAATCCGCAAGTATTAATTACAAGGATTAAGGGTGGTTTTATTATTTGTATATGTTGCAATGTAAAATAAAATTTATACAAAACTATTAGAATGTATACAGATTTTACAATAAAGTAAACATGGAGACCAAAAGAGAAAAGATGAACCAAGTCATGAAAACGCATGTATGAGACAAAACAATAATCTGATTTTATTTCATTTTAAGATACCAAAAGTGTATTAATATTTACAAACACCCGTGAGGGTATGGACCAAAGTCAGATTTAGAGATCTCTGATGGGAACCATACAAAAATACTTCGGTAGTTAAATAAAATTGAAATTAATGATTTGGATCAGCTTGCCACAAACTGTTGTCATTTTGACTCTGCAATCTATTCTTTATCAGCCATGAAAATTAATTCACAAACAGACAAGAATACACAGACTATCGAGGATGAATCAACACCTCTAGAACAAGCGGCTGAAAATTATGATTCAGTTTTGAACCTTGATGCCTTCAATAAGACCCTTTTGTCAACAAGAGGATTAATCTTTCAAGTAAACTCAAAAATGAATGAAAACTGAACTTATCTCATTTAACTAAAGAGAAAATCTTAGTGTTGTCCTTCTCCTTCTATTCTCCTTTTGTCTCTTCATCCAATTGAGTTTTTATTCTTTCCCAATCAATTGAACTAGTTCAACAACTTTATTTAGTTAAGTCAAATTGACTTAACAAATTAGTTTAGGAGAAATAAATAATACTAATAACATATAAACAAGGGTCTTAATTAATAATAACTAAATAGGTGGAACCCCTTATGACTCCCATCATTTCTTCTTGTTAACCATCAAATACAAAGTACCAAAAAAATAATCCTTTAGACCATATAACACCCTTGTAGCTCCCATGGATATCATTCAAACTGAATATTAAATATCAACCATAATTTATATCATATCCCAAAAAAATAATATATCCACATTATCCACAAAATATCCAAAAATAAGGCTTGCTATCCAAAATATACTGAAAACCATTAAGCTTTGTCCTCATCACTAAAAATCATAAAAAAAAAAACATTTAGAATCCATATGTGTTTCTTTGCAAGGCATATTTCCTCTTCTCACTATTGTCCCCAACTGACTTTTCTTGAGTGGCCCTTAGTTGGTTAGACCCTTGAGGTTGTATTTCGTTGATCACATGGGATCGGTCATCTTTGAGGTGGAGGCGTGAAGACACATATTTAGAGGACTCAGTGGATGGACTAGAGGGGGAGGCCGATGCTTCTCCTTTGTATTGCACAGGTTGCGGGATATCAATTTTTAACCTTCTGCTAGCATGTGAGGATTGTACTAGAAAAACAATAGGATCAATTTGAACATTGGGATTAATTGGTGGTGGTAAATGTAAGGATATAGTGGGACATCCATGGTGGTGGGAGGCAGGTTGGTGGACAATTTCTTTCCAACTGTCATTAGCGGGGACTTCGAGCTGCAAAGACATGTGTGGAGGAACATGAATGCCAGGAAAATTACGAGGATGCTGGAAAGGGGGCCTCTCTGGTTGGGGATACAAGATAACATGGCCAACCAAATTAAAAAACCCAACTGGAAACAACTGGTTCAACTCTTGTGGATCAAAATCGAAATGAATAGAAAACCTAGGCCTTTTATGGCCACGATTCCAATTTCCCTTGTCTCTGTTATTTCAACCATTGTTGCCTCTACTGAAAAAAATCATCGTGTAGCAATAATTAACCAATGATGAAATTATTAATAACCCATACATGAGACTCTTCTTACATAAATCAAAATTTGTCTCTATAATTTACTTACGAGACACACACAATCCATCCATCATATGTCATTTATTAATTTCCATGTTTTTATCACATAGGGTTGTCAACAGTCGTATGGGTTTGTTGTGAATACCTAATTTTGTATCGTTTTCCTGACTTTCTCTCTTTCTCGGACCATGTCTTAAATTTTTCCCTTCTACTGGTAAAGTTGATTTTGTTCACCACTTTTTGTTTAAAAGACCTAGTTTTCCTTGATGTCTTACCTGAAAAGTCTTGGCCCGAAGCCTTTCTATTTTCCTCTGAAGATGAACACCCATCTCCTTTTGTTTCAATCACTCGTCTTGTTGTTTTCCCAAGCCCCTATCCAGTCTTCCAATTATTTGTTTACATAGGCCGCAACCGCGGGCTTAAAGCGCGACACTCAGAGCGGTCCGTTCTGGACCCGAATTGAGCAAAAAGGTAGGTTTAGCTTTCAACGATGGGAATTCCATTTGGAGTTCAAATTAGTGGCTCGCGAGCTTTCAGAATCTTAAAGTTGTGTGAAGTATAACACCGGAGCAAAAGGCCCGAAGAGAGCATGAGTCGTTGATTTTTAAAGAGACAGGTGGCAATCGATCCAAGTGTTCAGGGAAATAAGCTTCGGGAGTTTCGAAGTGAGAAGTGTGGGGAATTCTCGAAGAGTAGAAGCCCAAACTCCCGGAATAATATGAGACATCAAAAGATGAGGATGCGTGGAGGTAGATCCCTCGCTTCTGAGTTAAGCACTCTGGAGAATTATGGGAGTTAAACATTGCAAAGTGTCAAAGTGCCCAAAGTCCCAAAGGCCCAAAGTGAAGCTGAGTCATTGATCAACAAGAGCCACGTGTCGTCAGATCCATAGCTCTGGGTAAAAGAGCATGGAGGAAGATGAGGTTTGACATTTGTTTTTCCCAGAGGCCTGAAGTGGATCTCAATCGTCCAAGTCCAGGAGCCACACATCATCAGATCCTTAGCTCTAAAGGTTTTCCTTGGGGAAAATATAGTTTGAAGTTTTAAAGGTCTAAAGCCTGAATCGTGAAGAAGATCTCAACCGTTGATTTGAAAAGGGAAGATCTGATCCATCAATATAAAAAGCGTTGGAGCTAAGTCATTGATCAGAGGGCCTGATCTTGGATCGCAAGATCAACGGTCACGCTTCATTGCGGGGTCGAAAGATGTGCACATCTTAAAATTTCAAGGGCAAGACGCAATTGGAGCCGTGGTTTTTGGAAAGGGATGCATGGCAATTCATGGTGAATTGCGAGGAAAAAATAAGTTTGCATTCAAACCACCCTTGGTCATGCCCGCAATCGTGCAATTGAGTAGGGTCATGGCCCTAGGTCATATTTAATATGGAGCGATTGAGAGGAGTTGCACCAAAGGACGAAAGCATTTGTATTGGTCACAGAAGAAGATGGAGTGATTGAGAGGAGTTGCACCAAAGGCTGAAAGCATCTGTATTGGTCACAGAAGAAGATCTGCTTGGCATCGAGACGTCGGGATTGACTCGAAAAATTCATATGGCACCACCTGGAAACATTCATGAGCATAAGGCCCTGTCCTGATCCCAATGAAGGTAGTTATTGAAGATTGGAGGAGGAAGTTGAGATATCGTCTCACCCCATAAATGGAAAGCGTTGCAGAGCATAGCCATGAAGGCACGTCGATGATCTGAAGCTTCCTTATGGGAAATTTTCATATAAATCACATAACTGCGCCTGGATCACGTCTGACATGAGAAAACCTACACAATCTGACAGAGAATGCGCTGACTAAAGGATTTGAATGCAGTGTTCTGATCACACTCTTGGTGGTTGCAGCATTTCTAAGTATTTATAGACAGTTTTGATATTTTTTATGGTCGAATGGTTGAGCTAGGCTCCCTGCTATTGTAATATTTTGATAAAGAACGTTGATTCTCTGGTTATGTATTTGTTTTTGAGACATCTTGGTTAATCTAAGTCAGCTTTCTTTCTCCATCTTATTTTCCTTTGATACTGAGAGAGTTCATGAATGACTTATTCACATGAATTGTTGTAATTGTATTATGATGAATGTTTGATTATAATGATGTTATAATTTCTTTCAGTTTCTTTGAGATTTGAATTCAAGAGGATCTCGTGTTTAAGTTTTTCCTCCTTAGTCTGCTAGAAGACCTGATTTCCAAAGAAGACCTCTACACTCTCCTCACCAAAGTATTCCCTCTATTCACCCTTACTCCAACTTACTGATTGAAGTTGATTCCATACCTCAATTGCTTATGCATGCTAGTCCATATTTCTGAGTTAGAACATTATTATCATCGAGTCTTCTCCATTTCACCACCTAAAACTCATTTACATTTACTGTATAAAATAATGGGTACTGGGCTTACCTTCTATGCAATCTGAAGTTGACTTCTAGTGCTAACACATGTGAATGGGGAATTGACAAGGTCCATGGGAATATAGAGGGATTGTATTTAGCAAAAAATGATATCATGGAGGGGAATTAATATACGAAAATTGTTCAAAAAATCAATAAAACCATTAAATGTGTATCTAAAAAAATACATAACATCAGTCCTCATCCTTCCCCATATCAACTTCCTTTCATTTCCACACAGACTCCTTTTCAAAATAAATATCACAGAACAGGGGATGAATAAGTGAAATTGGGATCGTTAAGGAGGTGTATTTAGCGAAAAATGGTAGAATGCGTGGGGGGGCGTACCTCATGGATATTTTTCAAATGATACATCAACCATGCCATCTCTGATATCAATTCACAATCAAACTTTCTTACTGTTCAAGAAATTAAAAGTTTAAACAATACTTTGTTTCCAAAAAAACAACCTAAAATTGGAGCCTTCTTCACAAAACTACTCACTTGCCTTCGAAACTGTATTACACAGTAACCAATTGCCCAGAAATAAAAATAACCATAATAACAATTTGCTTATACATAACAAAATTGAAAAATGAACAACATCATAATCACTACAACCGATACAATAGACAGTCTTGGAGTGAACAGGCTACAACCCATAATGTCAATCATCAACAAAGTTCTTAAAACCCACAGGGTCCCATGAAGTGCTCCAAAAAAATCCCTATATATAACCATAATTTTAATCGAGCCACAATTCATCAAACTTCCTCATCCTATTTCATTCTGGTTCGTAGACTTCATTCGAGCATCATATAACTTAAACACATGTACTTTTCGTAATTACAATAAAACATGGAAAGTTTATATTATAACAATAATTCACACATTGATATCTACCTCATAAAATTCATATGGAAAGAATTTAACTTCAAGAGAATAAGTGAGTCCAACACTTCCTCCATACTTGCATAGCAAGTGACCAATCAAAACCCGTGCCCAAACAAAAGAGCATGAAAAATTCTTTCATCAAATTCTAGGTAAGAAATGCCTTCATGATAATGCATAGGGTTCAACACAACAGCGGACAATAGGTGGCAGAAGAAAGTGGGCTAACAACCTGATGGTTTGGCCAGAAAAGAGCACGAAAATTTTACTTTGATCACAATATTCCACATTAATACTCACAGAGTCAGGACTATGGCACGGGAGTATTAGCCACGAAGACCAACAATCTTAACATATAGGCAGAGTGTCCACAAAAACCCATAGGTAAGAGGCAAAGATAACCCATTTTCAAATATGGAAGAAAACCCAAAACAAGGAACCAGAGGCAAAGCAGGCCCAAGAGTATCCCCAACCACATTCTTTTTCATAGAAAAATTGTGAACAACTACACTAGTAAAAGACACTCACAACTCTCTCAATGCCAACAGTCTCAAAACAACCCACACAGGAAACCAAAATTTGCAAACAAAAAACACACAGTCTGAATTCATTATAACAACTTTGGAAATACACAGATCATGAGCAAACAAGAGCCAACTATTGAATTAAAGAGAAGAGTGAATGTTCATGGATGGAAAATAAAGAAAACCTCATACCTGTGTAAAATATTTCTTAAGGAGAAAAGACCAGGTTGTATAACTCCTCCACGTCCGAGCAAAGCAGAGTAGTGGAAACCAACAGAGAAAAATGAAATAATGACTAGGGTGGCGGGCTCGAGGTGAGTTTGAGTGACATGCATTTATTTCACATAGCTTCTCCCTTCACACTTTCATTCATGGATAGTACGAGCCAAGCCCACTATAGAGCTCATCACCCTTTAGCATTCAAATCGATTAATGCAACCAACTATATGAAAGTTTCCATATGCTCCAATTTAACAATGCGCCAACCATTATATCTATCCCCATTTCACATATAACAACGTGCTAGGGATACAACCAATCTTGTAATTAAACCAATGAGCCAACCATTGTAGCGAGAGTCGAAGTGATCACCCAACTACACTATAAAACATATACAATATCAAAAATTAAAACTGAAGAGTAATTCCTTCATCCATTACAAGTATCGTAATCATACTTTGTGAGAGATAATCAAGACAACATTATTCCTTGTTTTAACCACCTTTGCCACAACATCCTATCATAATCATTTTAACCATGATTTTGAGGCAAATAAGCTATAGAGTTTGTGTCGCAACCAAAACATAAGCAACCGAAATATAAGTGTCGCTTCTTTGTCATAGTCCCATAAGTCACACAAGGGGTCCCACCTATTAGTATATTATTATATATAATTAAATAATAAGGCATTTGCAATCATTTGCAAGCAGGTACCCTATATTGCGCTTTGGAGCATCATCAAACTGGCGACTGCATAGGGAAATATGTTTCCAACAGATTAAGAACTCAGAATATTCGGTTTCGCAAACAGTGAACATAGATCAGAATGATTATGCAATAGGGGGGAAAATATGACTTAAGGAAAAAAATTGATCCGAGACTTTGGGAATAACTCATGAAAAGTGTTACGTATGAGGGGGTTTGGTCCTGTATGCATAACATTTGATCGGTCACAGTAAAAGTGTTTCTTGTTTTAAGGAGAAATTTTCTGATATGCTCTTTTGAATCTTAGGATGGAGGGAAGAAAGGGATAGTAGAAAATAGGGAAGAAAATCAAATCTTCTATCTAACAACAGTACTAGAAGAAAAAAGAAAATCCAGCGATGTATACAAGGAGGACATCGTGACAGTTGTGTAAAATTTATTGTTATTGATCAACAACACTTACAGAATGGAATTGTTGTGGTGAAACTGATCCAAAACCTATTTCTGATAAACAAAATGAAACAGCAGAAAATGAACAATCAATTAAACAAAACAAAACAAAACAACGAAATAGAAAACTATATATAGCAGTGATTTCCATTGGCGTTTATCATTCAATTTGTTTCCACATAATGTTTCAAGTGGGAACCATTGGTACTATAGGAGAACAATCGCTCTTCCAAGTCTTTTATAAGATAAGAGTTTGCGCCTAGGACAAAAGCGATTTTGAAAGGACCTAGCCATAATTTATGAAACATTGAATGTCTTCCTATGTCAACATGGGTTGAGTCCCAAATCAAGACTTTCTCGTTTACTTTAAATTTGACATCTTTTGCTCGTTTGTTAAAATATTTATTCACGATTTTTTGTCTTCTCTTTATGTTTTCCAAGGAAAACATTCTTTGTTCTTCTAAGGATAATAGTGCATTTATCCTTTGAGGGACATTGGAAGAATTTAATTCTTCGATCTGTAGCATCAGTTGTAGGGAAGAAAGTTCCAGCTGAGTAGAAAGAATGGTTTCTTGACCATAAACAAGTTGAAAGGGAGTGTGACCTGTTCTTACCTTGGTGGTAGTGTGATCTACCCAAAGGGCGTAAGTGAGAAGGGTGTTCCACTGACGAGGCTTATCTTCAATGAGCCTCTTTATGATCCTAACCAGATTTTTGTTAGTAGACTCAGCTTGCCCATTTCATTGAGGGTAATAAGCCGAGGAAGTGAAATGTTTGACCTCCAGTTTAGCTAAAAATTTAGTCAATTTAGCAGAAATGAAAGCGAGACCATTGTCCATAATAATCTTTAAAGGAATGTCAAATCTAGAGAAGATATTAGTTTCCAAGAAAGAAATTGCATGTTCTTCATGTGTGTGTCTAAGAGGGACAACTTCATTCCACTTAGTGAAATAATTTGTGGCTTTCAAAATGAAAATATGCCTTGTGGAAGATGGAGGATTTATAGGACCAATAAAGTCTAGGCCCCATTTAGAAAATGGAAAATCATGGAGAACATGCTGCAAGGGCATAGTAGAAAGACGCTCTTTCCTAATGAATTTTTGGCACTTGTCACACGACCTTGCGAGTTTATAAGAATCTCAAAAAATTGAAGGCCAATAATAAGCATTTCTGATGATTTTAAAAGTAGTGGCCTTAGCAGAGAAGTGGCCACCAACATGCATAACAGAATTTGAAGATCCATGAGTTTCTTGTAACAATTTTTATGCTTCCTCATTATTCACACATTGAAGTAATATACCATCAGCAGATGTCCTGAACAAAAAGTCTCCTAAAATAATATATCTAGATGATTCAAGATGGATCCTTCTCCTTTAATGAGCATCTAAGTCATCTAGTCATTTATGATAATGCAACTAATACACCAGATTTCTATAGCATGGATGTTCAGCTATGGAAAGGGTTTGACTCTCAATATAAAACAATGTTGGAAGAGGATTATCCTGATCGCCAATTTATTCACTTACTTCAACATGTTGAGCTAAGTGAAGGGCTAAGTCTCATCCCTTAATTGTTTTCAAAGTCATGATGGTCAAGTCATGCTCCTGGATTTTGGCAAGCCAATGTGAAAGCTTCCCTGAAAGATAAGTTTATGAAAGCAAAAACTTGACAACAGGAAAAGGGACTTTTACATGTGTGTGCTTTACTAGGATAAAGTGGAGAAATTTCTCTACAACTTTAACAAGACCAAAGGCATGTTTCTCAATATAAGAGTATTTGAACTCCTCATCTAGTAAACTTTGGCTCATGTAAGCTACAAGTTTTTCATTATTCTGGTCATCACATTGTAAGAGAATAGCAGAAATTGCTTCCTCAGTGGCATTAGTGTATATGATAAAATATTTCTCAAAGTTTTCTTTCGCCAGAACTAGTGCAGAACTAATTTTTTTTCTTAATCCTTACGAAATCAATTTCGACGTCATATATCCAAGAAAAATAGTGATCTTGCTTTAGAATATTATGAATCGGTTTAACCATTAAAGAAAAATCAGGAACAAACTTGCGGACAAAGTTGATAATACCCATAAAGGCTTGAACCTCCTTTTTGGAAGTGGAGGTAGGAAGGTTCAGGATAGCAGCAATCCTTTCAGGATCTATGCTTATTCCTGAATCAGAAATGATATGTCCAAGGATATTTCCCTTGGTGATGCAAAAAATAGATTTAGAAGGATTTAAAGAAATACTGAATTTTCTGCATCGCATGAGAACTTTTCTGAGATGACCAAAGTGATCCAATCGATTCTTTGAATAGACAGTCAAATCATCAAGATAAACCTGGATAATCTTATTGATCAAATAGTCAAAATATATTTTCATAGCTTGCTAGAAAGTGGCATCTACATTAGACAAGCCAAAAGGCATGCATTCATAAGAAAATGTGCCCCAGCGTGTAGTAAAGGTGGTTTTGTATCAATCGGTACTTTTTACATTGATTTGATTATATCGAGAGAAAAAATCAAGTAAGGACAACACTTGTGACCCTGCAACCTATTGAAAAATCATTTACATATTAGGGAGAGGAAAATGATCTTTAACACTTTCTCTATTCAATGTGCGAAAATCAACGCATAGTCAAATATGACCAGTTGTCTTCCTAACAGGAACTAAATTTGAAACCTACTCAAAATATTTAAATGGAAATATTATACCATCTTTCAAAAGTTTTTCCAACTCCTTTCTAATAGTAGCTTCAAGTGTAGGGTTAATGAGTCTTTGTTTTTTCCTAACTGGTTTTATCCCTTCCTTGATAGGAATGGTATGTTGTATGAGAGAAGGATCAAAACCACAAAGATCCTCGTATGACCATGCAAAAACATCTTGAAATTCACGTAAAAGTTCTTTGAATTTCACCTTTTCTTCGTTGGAATATTGGGCAGCTAGTTTAACCATATTTAGAGATTCATATATCCCAAGGTTCAAGGAAATGGTATCACCCACTTTCCTTTTTTACTCCTCTTCCTTACGTGTTTCTTTTTTTCTCACATCACTCGACGAAAATGAACTCTCAAGAGGAGTCAAGCCTTTTGGAAATTTTTCATCTTCCATAGATATGATTTCTTTAAGCTTAAACTGTTCATTTTGTATGAAATCACAAATGCCTTCATCATTAGGGAAAACCTGCCATGACTCTACATTATCTGGAATGTGAGGACGATATAAAGATTGAAAAGTACAATAAGGCCTTTGAGGTAGAAGTTGTTGACTAGGGGATGTCTCAAATACATCTAACCTATCAGCCATTGAATTAAGTTCCCTCTTAATATGAGTGATACTAAAAGATAGCAGGTTTGAGATAAGCGCCCAAACAACTTAGGTATAATGTTTCATCAACTTATTGCTAGGAGAATAGATTTTACACACAAGGTTCACAACAAGTTCAAAATCACCAAACAATGTAAGGTGACCGCAACCAAGGTTATAAGCATTTTCGATGCCTAGCAGTAAGGCCTCAAACTCAGTGAAATTGTTCATGCGGGAAAACTATAATCTATAAGAAAATTTATGGATTTTACCTATAGGTGAGTAAAAGATAATTCCAGCTCCATTACCTTCGTTTGAGCACGAGCCATCAAAATTCATGTGCCACATACCATCTTCTAAATCAATTTTTTCTAAAGTTGTGTCACCCTCATTAACAAAGATAGAGTACACCCCTAAGTCTTCCTTAGATAATTTACATTAGTTTGACGAATACTCTCTGTGTATGGAGAAATTATTCCTTCTCTTAGGACTATGATATTCTTTCCATTCCAGGGAACAAATAAGTGTGTCCCATCAAGCGAAATATATCCACCTATTAGGGTTTTCCAATATCTTCCTAGGATAATAGAATAGTTTCTTACTGGCATGTCGATTACTTGGATGCTAAGGGTTTCCCTTATTTCCGGATGTGCACATAGAACTAAAGTTAGGTCTTTTATTTCACATATTGTTGATTGTTGCAGAATGTCATAGGAGATAATTCTTCTAGCATTTTCATTAGTACATGATAATCCTATCTCTTCCATAATGATTTTTAACATCACGCTTGGGCCCGAACCACCATCAATTAGGAAACAATGGGCTATCTTATCCATAATTTTTACAGAAATGAAAAATGGTGGGTTTTTTACAGGGTGTCTAAAATTATTTACACCTATCTTATTTACAATGGGATCCTCTATTTTTCTTCTTCAAAAATATTGGCTATGGTGGAATCTTTTCCTTCCATAAAATTCCTAAGATGATTTTTTTGTTTAGGGACGAAAACCATGTCCAAAAGAGTAGCATCATCCTTGATATTATCTATTTGGTTAAGGATGTCTTACTTGGAAGAGATAAGAGGGAAGGAACTCCTTGACTATCAGGAACTTTGATAGTTAGTACATTAGTACCTTGTGAAGATGACGCTGGAGTGGAAGAAGCACGAGGAGAATTGTATTTCCCTTTAGGAGAATAATATTTGTTCCTAGTATTTATGATCATAACATCTTCTAATTCTACCCAATCTAGAACACCAATAGTGGTTTTGGGCTTCTTGCCAAATATTTTATCTCTGGCAGTCTTCTAAACTTCAAAAAATATTTCTTCATGATTTTATTCGTAGAAGTTACACCAACCGCGAGACATAATAGCCTTGGGCTGAAAATTGTTTTCATTTGTATTCCGAAAAGGCGTTGCAGAAGAAGAAGGTGCGCCAAGGGTAAGTGGGGAAACATTCCCCTTTCGTTCATAGGCTATCATTAGGTTGTTCATATCTTGTACAAGATGTAGGAGAGCAGGCATATATGTTTGTTTGACTGAGTCTCCTTTAAGGATACATATTATTTCACGTTTCTCTTCGTACTCTATGCAAGTGCGGAGAGCGGAGCCAAGATTGTCAATAACCTTTTCTTTGAGCCTATGACGATAAGGAGAGGGAAGCGCATTATAGTAATGCATGAAGGTGCCTTTGTTTTGGGGGCAGATTAGTTTAGGGATTTGATTGTACAATTTGGTGAAGCAGAGGTTAAAGGACTTAATAGTCTCACCATCTTTGTAAGAAATATTGTTATATTCCATTAACTATTCGGTCGGGCTCTTAGATTGCCCATAAGTGAACTTGAACCAATAAACCAACTCTTCCCAAGTGGCAAGGATCTTTGGAGGGAGATCAAAGAAATTAGTTGGTGCTTTTGTTGGGTATGTGTTATATTCTTTGCATGAGTAGTAGTGTTTGAGTGCCTACGCTGGGCGCGCAGGGGGTTAAGAGGGGGGGCCGCTAGGCCCCCCCTCGGGGGGTGCAGGGGGGCGGAGCCCCCCGCGCAGGGGTTCGGGGGCAGCACCCCCGAAAAAAAAAATTTGGGCCGACATATTATCGCCGGGCCGACATATTTCCGGGACCACATGATATTAGGTGGTTTTCGGCACATGGTTTTTTGCCGATGGTTTTCTATTTCCGGTTAAGGAATTAGGGTT
>JZKD02S1766156.1:501438-514124 GCA_000966675.3 Picea glauca | reverse complement strand
ACAAATGCATACTAATGCATACTAAAGAAACACACTAAGAAACACACTTTTACCTAATGACATATTAGACCAAGTAGATATTAACTAACTCCTAAGTGTCTAAATATCCTAACAAATTCATTATAATAGCTTTGGAAATACACATACCATGAGCAATTAATAGCCAACTATTGACTTAAAGAGCAGGGAAAATGTTCATGGATGGAAAAGCAAGAAAACCCCATACCTGTGTAAAATATTTCTTAAGGAGAAAAGACTAGGTTGTATACCTCCTCCATGACCGAGCAAAGCGGAACAACAACAACCAACAGAGAAAAATGCAAGAATGACTAGGGTGGCGGAATCAAGGTGAGTTTGAGTGATGTGCATTTACTGCACTTCACTTCTCCCTTCACACTTTCATTCATGTCTAGTACGAGCCAAGCCAACTATATATCTCATCACCCTTTAGCATTCAAATCGATTAATGCAACGAACTATACCAAAGTTTCTATATGTTCCAATTTAACAATGCGCCAACCATTGTAGCTATCCCCATTTCACATATAACAACTTGCTAGGGATACAACCAATATTTCAATTGAACCAATGCGCCAACCATTGTAGCAAGGGTCGAAGTGATCACCCAACTACACTATAAAACTTATACAATATCAAAAATTAACACTGAAGTGTAATTCTT
The DNA here is from genome assembly GCA_000966675.3 of Picea glauca. Classification (NCBI taxonomy): domain Eukaryota; kingdom Viridiplantae; phylum Streptophyta; class Pinopsida; order Pinales; family Pinaceae; genus Picea; species Picea glauca. The sequence goes on along the minus strand of JZKD02S1766156.1, from coordinate 513,442 downwards.
TCAACCATTACAAGCAGTGTAATCATACTTTGTGAGAGATAATCAAGACAACATTATTCCTTGTTTTAACCACCTTTCCCACAACATCCTATCATAAGAATTTTAACCATGATTTTGAGGCAAATAAGATGTAGAGTTTGTATTGCAACCAAAACATAGGCAAATGAAATATAAGTGTCACTTCTTCGTCATAGCCCCATTAGTCACACAATGGGTCCCACCTATTAGTATATTATTAGATATAATTAAATAATAAGGTGTTTGCAATCATTTGCAAGCAGGTACCCTATGTTGCGCTTTTGAGCGTCAACAATGTGCACGTTTGTTCTATTTCATGCATTTAGTCAGCAGTCGGATGTTTTATGGCTATGCAATTTGCAAATATGACACCACTTGGTATTTTTCAAGTTGTGTGCATAATAATGCATAGTATGGTTGGTTATAGTTTCACATATGTTACAATATGTCTCAACTTGCATGCATCGTGCATCTGTTTCTCCTGGTACTTGATCGTTAAGGCTACAAGTATCTTTGGTGTGACTGTCTTCGCAGCGTGTGGTACACCACAACTCGCTTCTTCTTAAGGTTATATTTTTTATGGTCTGATGTAGATGTTATATTTGTTCTTCTATCTTTTATGTCGACGAGGAAGTCGATGGGCCATCGTCATCATTTGACTCAACACGTTTCACTTTCTGTAATGCATCTTCACATGAGTTTATCTCATAGAGTCGTAATGGAGTTATGATTCGTTGTAGTAATCCCTCTACGTACCATTGTACTAGTAGAATTTGATCGATTGTCGATGGGATTTGGCTAATTATATCTTTGAATATTTTTTCATATTCGCAGACAGACTTACTTGGTTGTTGCTTTATTTCTTTCAGTTTTTGTGTGGCCAAGTGTGTAACATCTTGGACCTTGAAAATGATAAAATGTTTCTCTTTATTTCTAATTTTGACCAGTTCTGAATTTTTGTGAAATTCATGAACCATGTTAGAGCACAGTGTCGAAGAATAGCACCAAATTGTGTCATTTCCTTATCTTCACCTATGATGTCTATTGCATCCCAGAATTTTTCGCATACAAACCAATGTCTTCTTGGATCCTCATCTCCTCATAAAGGGGAATATTATCGAGCACCGTAGGTTCTTTTTTAAGAACACTAGATTTTTGTGATCCTCATCTTATCACACTTTTTGACTGGGATGTTGGATTCTTAGTTGGTTGTTGTTCTGTCGACTTGTCTGTCGATCGGTCTGTTATCGGGTGGTATTTGAGGAGTAAATGATTCTTTTTTTATCTAAGAGTTACTTCTTCGATCAAACAACTTTGGTCTTTATATTCGATGATGTGTCATTATATTGGGCGTGTTGGTTCACAACTATAATCTATTAGATTTTGTTCTCTTGATATGAGATTTGGCAGGGGGGTGAGTCTGTGAGATCTTTGATATGAATGAGAATTTTATGGACTTCATTTCTTTCTAGATCGACAATGAGCATGTCGCGTAAATTCATATGCTCGTTAGTTCTATACAATAATCTTGCAGATTGTTCATCAATTTGAAGTCTATGTTGAAGGAATTATCTAATTAGAGGGTTGGTTGCTTGAACAAGAGGAGTGTGTATCCTCGGTCCTGAATCTTTTTAATCCATGCTTTCGACTTGTATTTTTAGTTGATGGGTGCTTATTGTTGGTCCTCGACCAAGTTTTGAGGAAACCTTAGTCAGGTTTGATCACCTTTTGGACTTCGATAGGCTAGTCGAAGATGGAGCGCCCATGCGGAGCTGAGATCGTGGATATCACTTATTTTGCGGGCTATGTCAACCCAACAAGGGGTTCCTTTAGGGTTTTTGTAATGGGATTATGGGATGTCAGCCCATGGGCTTTACCCATGATCAGGCCTCATTGTAAGGGATTGTAAAAGTACAAATAAGAAAGAATGTATGGTAGAAGTAGATAGATACAAGTAGCAAAGTAGTAAAAAGTAGCTAAGTGCAAGTAGTTTTGGTTTCTTTGTGCAACAGAATGTGTATGTGTTAGCCTCTGTGCTTGATAGAGAAGTTGGCTCTGTGCCTAGACCTAGTTTTGGAAGGAGGATCTAGTGGTCAGTGCACAGATCTCATGTCCTATGTGAAGCTTGGCTCTGTGTCTTAGTGCACAGGAGCGGATGAATGTAAGAGTCAGAAGAATAATAAAGAAAACGAAGCAGTTGGTGGACTTAGCCCCACACTGGGGTGAACCACGTATATCTTGTGTCTTTGGTGTGCTTTGTGCTATGTTGTGCTTGTCATTTATTTTCTTAGTGCCTTTGTTACTATGTATGATAGATAGATATGTTGTCGCTTGGTGCTTTTCTTGTGTTAAGGAGGAATGAATGCTAGATCTAACTCATTGTTATGTGCTAAGTGGTTGAAGTACTTAATATTTATTGTTACTGCATCAATCTATTATTAGGTCAGGTTTTGTGATGTTATTAAAGCTAATGAACTAATGCATATCATCTTCTAAGTGTTACTAGAGTACTCTGCGAAGTGTTATTATCACATATATGTGTCCCAGCTTGGTTACAGATGCTTGCATCCTGTAACCCCCCTGAGACTTTGCCTGCTTTGCAGGTGTTGCCAAAAAGGATGGTAGTTAGTGTTTTGTTGGTGCGTTGTTGAAGCGTTGAACCCTGGGTTTCACCCTGTGTCAACAAATGGTTCCATTGTCGGGACTTGAAAATGTGATTTCTGGGAATTGAAGTAAAGAAAAGAGAAGCTATGTGCATAGATCTGTTGCTGAAGTGCGCAGTACTCTACTTTACTTGTGAAGCTTTGTGCTAAGAAAGAAATCTGATCTGAAGAAAAGAGGTAAGATCTTAAAAGAGGTAAATCTTTGTTCTTTGATAAGAGTAAGATAAGTGAAATTTTTTGTTTCAAAAGCATGAATCTAGGTATGTTTAATAGATTTTGTCCTAGTCTGAAGGCTAGGATGTAGTTTGAAGAAAGAGTTGATCTAAGTAAAGCTAATAGAAATGAGGAAAGATATGTTATTCCTATGCATAGAAAGAATTTTTGGACTAATAAGTGGATGCAGGAACCTAGAAAGAATTTTTGCAGATTGTAGGTCCAGTACTGTGATCCTAGTGCGCAGTACATGAGAGGTTGGGGAATGTTTAAAAGAAAGAGAGAATTGACATTATGTTATAACTGTAGAAGACCGGGACATCTTGCTAAGGAATGCCCTGGTACACGTCCTATTTTTCTTTGTTGTAAAATTGTTGGTCATGAGGTTGAGGATTGTCCAAAGATGATTGCTAAAGTTGAATGAATGAACATGAGACAAGAAAACTATGAAGGAATTCAAGAGACTGAGAGCATGTTAGAGAATCACAAATAGAAAGAATCAGAGAAAGCTCAGACTATGTTATTATAGTTGAAAGAAACAATGAATGATCACAAAGATGTCAGTTTACCAGAGATCTTGAAAGTAAAACAATGCATAAGTGAAAGAATAGAAGACTTTGACATAGATTGTGTCTTGGATGAAGAAACACAAGTAAATATTATGACAGAAGAAAATTGGGAAATTTTTGGAAATCCTACTATGATACCATCATTGGGAAGGATAGGCTTGTTTAAAAGAAAAATGATAAACCTATGTGGAAGAGTTACTAATGTACCTATTATTGTCCATGGAACATCGACTGAAGAAGAATTTGAAGTTATTAAGTTTGTTGAGAACAATGCCCCTTTATCACTTTTGTTAGGTAAGACTTGGATTGAGAAAGATCAGATCAAAAGGAAAGAAGAGGAGGAAGCTACAGAAAAGAAAAATCAAGAACAATGGGACTGCAGGCTTCCCCTTCGACTGGACGATGTTCTAGCCGTGGTAACCCCGCGACTAAGCAGCGAAGTAAGCATTGCAGCGATCTAGCTAATGCAAAGCAGATCTCGTTGATCTTACCAGAGTACATTCCACCTTTGTCTAGCATTGTTAACCACAACAACATTCCCCAAGACTATGAGTACACCCTGATCACCGCCTACATCCTGAAAGGAATACGTGTAGTTGAAAGTCAGTTGGGACAGATCCCGTTACTGAAAAATAGTGATTTCAATATGGACGACAGAAAGAACTATGCTATGCTAGCGCCCCGCCGCTACTTGACGAATTCAACTGGGAAGAAGCCTCACATCATCTCCCATCCATGGATTAAGGCACTGGCGCAGTCCATTGTACTGAACATGATGAAGATTCCCCATTTTGTCCACCACCAAGAGGTTAACTCTTGCGTTAAACTCCTCTTGTCGTTCTATCATGGTGGATACCTGTGGCTCTACCGAAGGATCACTGTGGATCCAACGTTGATCCACCAGATTACAGGATTAAGCATGAAGGGACCTGACCCTCAGCATTTTTACCCAAGGAATGCCTAGAACCACTCCCTGGCACAGCGCATCTAGGAAGCATACGACGAAGTTGAAAAAGGAAAGCGATGCTACAAGGAAGCCTCTATACAAAATGGCGCAGTGTGCCTCGCTTGCCAACTCATAGCTGGTAAGCTCGTAAGAAAGAACCTCCCCACGTAGGTCATCAAGTTCGTAGTGGACCTCGCAGGAAAATATGTGGAGGGCATGCAAATGAATTGGGTGAGTTACCTCATCAATGAACTAGAAAAAGATTGTTGCGAAGCTCAAGATTTGGGATACGAGTTCCACTTCAGCTGGCTGATCGTGTTGATCACATTTGTCACTTAGAAAATTCCTGAAGGATCCACCTTCCCGAAGATCGAACCATCAGAGTCATTGGCCGCTAGATTTTCTACCTTGTGGTACACCAATGACATGTCAAAGAAATGGCAGTCGAACACTATGTTTCATGCATATTATCAGTAATTGAAGGTTTTCATTGAAGCATTTCTGTGCATGACACTACGCACACTGCACCAGTATAGAGCAATAGAAAATTTCTATGCAAATCCGCATTTCATATATATTATTGCACGCAGAGATGAGAGCAAGGAAGAACTACAGTCATATTACAAGCTAACAGAGGACGATATGGAGCAGATCACAAAGGAGTGGTCGGAGGAGTTCCTTGTACCTAATGCTGATGCAGAACTCTCCGACATTGACACCATAGGAATCCCCTTGGTCACCCGGGTCGAGCATGTCAGACAGTCCAGCGGGACGAAGAAGAAGAAGAAGTAGGAAGACGTCCAGAACATAGAAACCGATGAGGAGGACAACGCCTCTGAAGAAAATGGATCTGGCTCACCCGGAGGAGGAGGAGGAGAAGACCAAGCATATGGACAAGGAGGAGGGGATGAAGGAGAAAAGAAAGGAGAAGGCAAAGCTACACCGTCAAAAGATCCCCTTGCTGAAACAATAACACCACAGAAGAGGAAGGCTTCTCCAAAGAAACCTTCAGCATGAAAGAAGACACGTGCCAGTAAGCCCCAGTTAGAAGAAACACTCACGGAAGACGACATCAGCTTGGTCTTTGGAGCCATGGAGGAGGCTTCTGAGGACATCTTCTAGAGATATGGAGCGAAGCAGGACAAACTATATGGAAGGATAGAAAAGGAATTAAACGAAGTACAACAAGCTATTTGTTTTGTCCGCGCAGTGCCTACTGCGCCTTCCTCGTCACAGAATACAGAATTGGGGGATGAACCAGCCCAATTGAGAAGACTGAAAAATGAAACATAGGCTCAACTTCATAAAATTCAAGAAGAGAAGGAGAAGGCCACTGAATCCTTGAAATAAGAGAAGGATGAAGCCTTAGAACAATTACACGTAACGCGGTACTATGTAACTGCCTATGAAAGTGAAAAAGAAGAATTTCAGGCGATGATCTAGGAGGACAAAGAGAAGCTATAGAGAGAAAAGGAGAATTTGCTCACAGAAGGAGCCATATTCAAAGATGCGGTGAATAAAGCATATCGCTATGTGCCAATATTGGCACAGGAGGAACATGAGTCGGTCGAGGCTCAAGTGGCGAAGCTTGCTGAGACCATCCAGCAGCTTCAAGCAAGGATAACAAAGTTGGAGGTCCAAGCAGTGTCGATCACTCCGCAAGAAGTGCGCGACTAGAGGGAGGAAGCCGCCAAGAACAAGTAGGAAGGATCATATCCCTCACCTCAGAATGAAAATATCTGAGCGATAGAAGCACGCAGACATACGAATACCTCACAGAATATCCGGAGCTAAGGAAACTGGAAGCGCAGTTACAGGAGGAACAACAACAGGCATTCACTGTGCAGGTGCAAATGAAGCTGCTCACCACAGTTGAGAGAATGAAGAGATCTTAGGAACAGCGTACAGTTTAGCAATAGATCACTGCCCTCCAAGGCAGGGTAATGGAAGTTACGCAGAAGCTGCAACCTGTGCACGACGAAGCCTGCAAGGTGTTCGAAGAAATTGAGGGACAGGGCTCACAACTAGACCAAGTGGTTGCAACAGTAGAACAGCGCCTGGAAGGGCCTGTTACCGCGCAGAGGATCCAGGAGCTTGTTGAGAAGGAGGCTCAGGAGAAGCAGCAAGTCGAGGTAGCTCAAGTTAAGATAGAGGCCTTCGAAGCAGTGTTGCCCAGACCTAAGTGACTCGGGACGAGTCACAGGTGAGTGTTGGGGGTATGTTGGCCCTCGACCAAGTTTTGAGGAAACCTTGGTTAGGTTTGACCACCTTTTGTACTTCGACAGATTGGTCGAATATGGAGCACCCATGCAGAGCTGAGATCGTGGATCTCACTTATTTTGCGGGCTATGTGGACCCAACAAGGGGTTCCTTTAGGGTTTTTGTAATGGGATTATGGGATTTCAGCCCATGGGTTTTACCCATGATTAGGCTTCATTGTAAGGGATTGTAAAAGTATAAATAAACAAGAATGTATGTTAGAAGTAGATAGAGACAAGTAGTGAAGTAGTAAAAAGTAGCTAAGTGCAAGTAGTTTGGGTTGCTTTGTGCAACAAAATGTGTATGTGTTAGGCTTTGTGCTTGATAGAGAAGTTGGATCTGTGCCTAGACCCATTTTTGGAAGGAGGATCTGGTGCTCAGTGCACAGATCTCATTTCCTATGCGAAGCTTGGCTCTGTGGCTTAGTGCACAGGAGCGGATGAATTTAAGATTCAGAAGAATAATAAAGAAGACGAAGCAGTTGGTGGAAGTAGCCCCACACTGGGGTGAACCATGTATATCTTGTGTATTTGGTGTGATTTGTGCTATGGTGTGCTTGTCATTTATCTTCTTAGTGCCTTTGTTACTATGTATGATAGATATATATGTTTTTGCTTAGTGATTTACTTGTGTTAAGGAGGAATGAATGCTAGATCTAATTCATTTCTATGTGCTAAGTGGTTGAAGTACTTAATCTTTATTGTTATTGCGCCAATCTATTATTAGGAAAGGTTTTGTGATGTTATTAAAGCTAATGAACTAATTCATATAATCTTCTAAGTGTTACTAGAATACTCTACAAAGTGTTATTATCACGAATATGTGTCCCATCTTGGTTACAGCCACCTGCGTCATGTAACCCCCTCTGCTTCTACCTTGGGTGAGACTTTCCCTCCTTCACAGGTGTTGCCAAAAGGGCTGGTAGTTAGGGTTTTGTTGGTGCGTTGTTGAAGCATTGAACCCTGGGTATGCCCCTGTGCCAACATTCATGCTAGCCTCTATCAACTATGCTTCATTACTTCTATCAAGGATCATTTTGGTTGATGTTATTTCCAGCTCTGGTTGATTTATTTCAGAATCAAACTACTCATGCACTCTATCAGGATGATCTTCTCCAACCTTTTTTCTATTTGAATTCCAGTTGTTCCACAGGTTACAAATATCCTCTCTTTTCTTTTGTCTCTTGTCCCGCTCTTATTTTTGGATGTCGAATGTTTGTTTGTAAATTTGATTTCCTCTCAAAGACATCTATGCTTCAGTCGAACGAACGTAGGTATGCTCTTTTCTTATGGCATCTAACGGATCAACCGACACCCGATCACTACCCCAACTTACTCGAATTCAGTGAAGATGGCCATGTTTATTTTCTCAAAAAGTAGTCCCAGACTTGTTTTGTATATTTGCACCTTGCTTCTAGTAATTTGGCCCACTTTTCATCTCTATCTTCCCAATGACTATTTTTTTTTAGTGTACCAAGTCGAGGTTGAAATTCAACAATGTTTCCTATGCCTTTGTCGAGCAAAAATTTATGAAGCGGTTTGGGGATGGTGCATGAAAATACGTCATGTAGATCCATGTAGAATTTGTCTTTTATTGTGTCGAGGGATATTTGATCCTCAGTATCTTGTTATGTTATGTAATCTTCGACAATTCTTTCAACCCACTAGTGTAGATTCGTTCGACCCCCATTTGTAAGATTGAGGGTTAATTTTTCGTCGGGAGTCAATTTACACATTACCAGATTTGTTGATGTACTCGAATAGGAATTTTGGAATAGATTCTATAAATATTTCGTGAGTCTCTAAGAAAAATCACGATCTTGATTTTGCTAGTGATAGGTTGTTTCTTCTTGTTTAATTATTAATGTAATTTTCAATTTTTTTCTCCCACCATTCATGTATGTCTTGTAAAGTTATCATCTATGTACTCTTCTACATGCCCATGTTCATAACTACCAACAAGGTAACCATTGTTGTAATCTAGGGAAAAGTAAGGGAGTGTTACCAGTAGTTCAGTACATAAGTAAGTATAGAATCACATACACATACATATAGACGAAGACATACACAAAGTAGTGGAATCCCAAAGAACAACTCTTTATTAGATAGATGAATCAATATCTAGCACAATGGATCCATATTCTCTGATACATGATTGTCTATTTATACCTACATATTCAGTTACCAGGCAATTGTAACTACTTAACTGCATGGGTTGGTCGGTTAACAAAACCCTTGAATGACTTATACTTTTGACTTCGACTGTCGGGTCTAGTTGACAGAGATGACTAGTCCCTACAACAATATCCATTATATTTTACTAAATACATTTCTTCAATGTTTTTTTTCCTATGTGGTCTTTAAGTTCCCTTGTACTTCCAATTTTTAAAAAACATATCCAAGGTATGATGTCTATGTTAAGAAAAAACTTGCTTACAAGGATTGGAAATGGAGAGGTTCTTTGTAGTCTTGTTATACAAATTATGGACTTCAAATTAACCTTAAAAGATCATTACTCAATATTCCTATCTGATGGAGGTAGTACATTGTGAAGCTTATTTTCCTGAACACTTGGTCTCAAATAGAAAAAAGAGGCCTTGCTTCAACTACATGATTTTACTTGTATGTCTATCCAAGAGAACAAGTATGTCTTCACTCTACCTTCTTCACATAGCTCAAACTTAGTTATAGTTTATACAACTATTATCTTGATTTTCACATGCATTGCACACACCAACCACATTTTACATTTCCTACTATGTGATCAATAGTTCAAGTGATAATTGTACATTGTTTTGATGTTTTTGTAGGGTTATAATAGTGCATGAAATACAAGTACATAATTTTAAAGAAGACATTGTCGGTGCCCCAACATTGATAGAATATGTAAGTTCTTCTGCAAAACAACCATTAGAACCTACTAATACACCCCCAAAAAATTACACCCATTGCATGTTTTCATTCAAACCTAAAGGAATGGACTCTGAAAGTCAGAGTACTTTCAAAAAAGGATCTATGCACATTCACCAATGCTAAGGGAATTGGCCATGTATTTAGATAAAAAAATTGTGAAATACACATTACAAGCTTCAACATCCAAGCGACAAACTTCCATCCTTCCATAGACATTGAAAAAGTTTACATCATCTCAAAAGGGTACATCAAGCTTGCAAAAAAAGAATTCAATCATTTAAAAAACAATTGGGAAATAAACCTAGATATTACCTCGACCATTAAATATTTTTTAGAGAATGATCATTCAATAGAAAACCAAAAAATTTTGTTCACTTCTATTAATGTGGTACCAACTTAAGTCAACTCTATTTTAGTTGATATTATTGGAGTTGATATCTCCATTAACCCTTTAGTAACCATCATGAGAAAGAATGAAATAGAGACACATAGGGGAAGCCTCCAACTAAAGGACATAGGTATAGTATAGAGGTCACATTATGGGGGTTCTTCTGAAGTAGACATAATATATACCAATATTCTATCTCAAATAGATTTCTAATAATCACTCTAAAAGATGTAAAAGTAACTGACTTTAATAGGATATCAATTACTACAACCTTCACATCCCAACTTTACATCAATCCTTTTCTCAATGAAGCCCAAGATTTGATAACCTAGTTTGATAACCCTTTAATGGATCTGGCTTGGCATTCATTATCTACACATGAAGCTTCAGGAGGACACCCTTCCACGCAAAAGCACTTGGTTGACATAGAAAATGAGGGAATTGGCAAAGGTCCAAACACTGCATTTATTTTGGTGAAAGCAACTATTGCTTATTTAAATGCAGACAATTGTTGGTATGTTGCATGCCACTTACATTTAAAGACCAAAAGTGAAAAACAAAACTCACAACTATTGACGATGGTGTCTAGAATTTCCAAAGGTGCAATCAACATGTTTTTGAATGTGAATACAGGTACATTTTCTAGTTCAACATTGAATACCAAACAATCAAAATCAATGTTATTTTATTCCAATAATCCATAGAAAAACTTATAGGTGTATCTGTTGAGAAGTTATCTGAATATGGCTATGACGGAAATACCAAAAAAATCACAGACACATTTGGAAAGCTGCTCTTTAATAGTTACTTGTTCAAATTAGTAGTGCATGAATAAAAATTTTACAATAAATAAAAAAATCAAATGCATTGTGATTTCATGTGATAAAATTGATCACATATCAAAGCCAAAAGAGGACATCCTAGTCCCTGAATTGTTGGCTAAATAGTGAACGCAAAGCATTATGGTTGTTTCTTAATCCAAGAGTAATGCATAGATATCAAGTGGGATATCAAGAGTAATGCATAGATATTGGAGCCACTTGATATCTAATACTCTTAATCCAAAAATACTCTTAATCCATATACAACAAGGTGATGGTAGATATGGCTTGCGAGCCTTTCTTTACGTCAGGACCGCTTGCGTCGAGAGACACATTCTACAGCCCAGTATTAGGTCGATGTGTGATTTCGTGCCTACATTCAACGTGGAGCTGACACGTGTCACTCTTAAATAATAATAAAAAAATTAAGTAAATGAAAATTGTATATGTAATCTCTAACCTTTTTCAAAATGAAACAAATTGTATATGTCCGCTCAAACCCTTCCTTTTGCACTCTAAAATGGGTTAAGGAGGAAGGTTTTGCACCTCAAGAGATTTGATCCCTCTCAATGCTTCTTAGAACCGAAATTAAGATGGTTCTATGCTGGTAAAAACATCATAAACATAGTTTTTGGTGTTGTCATGTGAGGAGGATGCGAAAGATGTAGCATCCCCGGCTGGTGCCATCAGATACATAATAACAAAGAAGTAAGATCCAAAATGTTTAGCAGTGACTGGTAATGCACGCTGAACCTTAATATTTTTTTCTGAATGATCAAGTCCAAAGAACCTACCAGATGCGCCTTTGCTACTCTTATTGTGTATCTAGACCTCAATATTTAACCAATCGATTGAAACCAAAACAACTATTTATGAGCTTCTTATTTCACTGGATAAAAAAAGTCGCGATATATATTGAATGAAATTTATTATCCTTTTTATTTTATTATTAAATTGTTTTTTAATGAATAAATGGAAGAAACTTCATTGATTTCCCTACGAAAATCTCTTTACCACCGATATGATTACTATAGTTGGAACTTGGGACCTAATTCTTTATGCAAAACCACTAGCATCCACCGCTTCATTATGAAAAATAGTTTGTCGTGCAAAACAGGTGGCATCCGCCACATAAAACTCAAGTGGCAGTCATCATTGGAAAGTGGGACGTGTTGTAATTAAAGCAGGGCCAAGTGGGCATGGCAATTTCGTAGT
>JZKD02S1766156.1:455374-494164 GCA_000966675.3 Picea glauca | reverse complement strand
TCTATCAAGAGTCTAAAGGGATCAAATTTCTCCAGGTGTAAACTTTTTTTTAGAGTGCAAAACTTAAGGAAAGGTTAAAAGGTTTGCACTTCGAGAGATTTGATCCCTCTCCGAGCTTAATAAATCTGAAATTAAATGAATCTATATTGGTTTATCTAACATTTGTTATATTATAATGGTAAAAATAAAAAATGACTAGTTCATCCTTTTAAAAATATAATTTAAACCATCACTTTTAATTTCTATTTAAAAAATCAGTTATATATATAAATTAGTTAAATTCAAAATAAATAAATAAAATATTTAATAATTGATAATTAAACATTAAACATTAAAAATTAATATCTAAATTTTAATCAATTGTATATTACATTGTTATCATAATTTTATCAAAATCTTATAAAAAGGCATAATTTTTACATAATCCATATTATTAAAATTTCAATTTAAACAATAAAATAAATTAATTGTATTATTAAAATTTCAATTTAAACAATAAATTAATTATACTTTGAATTCTTTTATTTACTCCAATCTAATTAACACAAAATAAATATGAAATAATTTAATTGAAAGATAATCCTTGTCCAAATATTTCAGCCTTGAATACCTTAAATACAGCTAATTTCAGTTTTTAAAAATATTTCAACCTTAAACACTTTAAATACAGCTAATCTCAAATTTTAAAAATATTTCAGCCTTAAACACCTTAAAAAGATTTTTAAATACACATCTCAACATAGTGCTTGCGTGCAAAACGAGATAATGTAAGTTCTGAGTGAATTATGGACTTTTTTTTTTCGGGAATTTTTTTTCTCAATTATACTAGGCATATATTTTTTTTACATCTTCCATCTCATATACAAGGAACCCATAGTAGAAAACATATTGACTCAATCAGTTCCATGATTACAATAATAGAAAGATAAGATTTTTACTTCCCTCAGAAATCTCAAGTCGAAAACTGCAGACTACCTTCTAGACATCATCTAAATGAAAAAACAATACTATGTCTCCCATATACAAAATATATATAATCTATAATGTTGATCAACAAAAAGCCACCCCAAAATTAACTAATGGATTCTAATCTGTCTCCTAGGACATTCTTCTCCATTAGTCCATTGATAATATGACACTGTGCCCTCAGGGTCTCCAATGGTCTGCTTTGATAGCACATCTACATCATAATTAAAGTTTTTGTATATGTGTTGGTAGCTAATGGACTGAAAATTATTTGCAAGGGATTTAATTCTAACTTTGTAGCCTTCTACTAAGATAACCTGTAGTCTGCCTTTGTTTAATAGCCATTCGATAACTACTTTTGAATCTCCCATAACATGGATGCATGGAATCGACAATCGATCTTCTAACATGAGTGTGGCCCATGCTCCCAAAAGTTTTGCCCTTGTATTTGATCCTCTGCCACAATTGAAATTCCATTTAATGACTGTAGCATCCATAGTTTTTATAACACCACCTGCACCCCACCAGCTGCCATCTCTTTGAGTTGCTCCATCGAACCATGCAAATGCATAATCCTTTTGATGATTGATCAGTACATCTCTCGGAGGTCTATCCTTTGGTTGAGTACTGGTTCTATTTTGTAATGCCAATGTCTTATAAATCACCGCATGTATAGAAGGAGTGGACTCTTCAAATATCGCTTTATTTCGCTTATGCCAGATGAACCAAACAATATGTGTTGCTAACTGTGTAGGAACTTTCTTTACCACATACCATCTTTTTATACATTCCAATAGAGTATTTCCAGCCCAACTTCTTTTTAAATTTAAAACTTTTGTAATAATATTCCAGACTGATATGGAAAATGGACATAGTTTAAATAGGTGAAAAGTAGATTCTGAATCGAGCTTACACAGTGGGCAGTTCCCAGGTCCTTACCAACCCCTTTTCTGCAGCGAGTCCCATGTTAATATTTTTCCTTACATCGCCAGCCAAATGAACAATTTAATTTTTAATTGGACATTCCAATTCCAAATAGATTGTCTCCAATTCTCCACTTTCAACAATCTTTTTGAAGTAATTATACTCAAGTAGAAATTTTTAACAGCTGGAACGCCAGAATTATTTCCTCCTATCCACATTAATTTGTCTTTTGTTTCCTGGATGAGAGCTCCAGAATCAATAAGCGCCCACCTGAACAGATCCCACTCCAGTGCAATATCACCCTCGAATCCCAGATCATCACTGGACAACCAATAGGAGGATAATGATTGAACATCTGTAAATTTCCTAGCCTGAGAAAGAAAAAAGATATATTTTTGGTTTAATGCTGATAGGAGATTATTAGAGAGGAAAGAACTATATCCCATCCCCAGGATCCGTTCCTTTCCCAATGCAATTAGCTGACCTGTCCCAGGTTCCAACTTAATCCATGCATTATTAAGTGAACTACTTTTAAAAATCCACTCCATATACTGGATACCCCGCTCTGCTAGAAAGACCTAGATCTAAGCCAATTTATCATTGTCACGTGGCGGAGATACTTGTCAATTATAACCCTATGCCAAATTCCCTCTTCCATAAAAACTCTCCAAAGGGTATTCATGGCCAAAGATTTGTTGCAGTCATAAATGTTGATAATTCCCCAACCCCCATATGAATTAGGAATAGTAATATGCTCCCAATTGCACAGATGCATTTGGTACAAATCGTTATTTCTCTTTCAAAGGAAGTTGTACATCAGCTTCCTCAGTGTATTCAAGACCGAACAGGGGACAACTACTAGAGACATCCAATATATAGGTTGGCTTGATAGCACAACTTTCAAAAGGGTTAAACGTCCACCTAAGGACAACCACCTATAACACCAATTGTTTATTCTTTTTCAAACTTTTTTATTAACCATCCCCAATCTTCGGAACGTTGCGCTCCTGCCTTGAGAAAAAAACCAAGGTATTTAAAACCCAATTCCATCTCCATGAATCTATAAGGAAAAACAACTTTGAAATAAATTAGATCATGTTTCGTTAGTCCAACTTGGTAAAAAGTAGACTTTGTTTCATTTATATTTAATCCTGAGGTCAAACAGAAAAATTTTAGCACCTTGTCAATCTCCCACCACTCCTGCATTGTAGCCTTTGTCATTATGATCACATTGTGAACAAACAGAATATGTAAAATTTTTATAGTCCTGGAAACATTAATACCTATCAACTTACCCTCTCTTTGACTATCTTTCAGCAAGAGGCTCAATCCTTCCATAACTAAGATGAGGAGTAGAGGCAATAAGGGGCATCCTTGCCTTAATCCCCTACTGCTTTTAAAGAAACCAATAGCTTCACCATTGATCAGAACTGAAAAGGAAGTGGAGACCACACATCTCATTATCCAGTTTGTCATATTAAGTCCCATGCAATTTGGAGAAGTAGCAAATGCAACAAATCCCAGTTAATACAATCATATGCTTTCTATAAATCTAATTTTAATACCAATGACTTTGTTTTCTTCTTTTTAATGATATGAATTCACTCATGTACTATACCGATGGCATCCTGAATCTGTCTCCCCTGGAGAAATCCCAGTTGCTCCTCCAAAAGAGATCTAGAAAGAATCAGTTTCATCCAATCAACAATAATCTTAGAAATAATTTTATAACTCAGATTACACAGTGAAATCAGTCTAAAATCACCGAAAAGGTGAGGCTTGTTTACTTTGGGAATCAAAGTAATAAAAGTTGAGTTTAATGCCCCTGTAATGAATCCTTTTATTCTAGACTCCTTAACCATTTCTAGGAGGTCCTCCCCAACAACATCAAAGAACTCCTTGAAAAACTCAACTGTCCATCCATCCGGGCTCGGACTTTTATCCACTTTGAAATTTGATAAAACCTTTTGCAATTCCTCCTTTTCAACAGGTTTGTATAGGGCATCAGCCTCTATATCATTCATCATATTTGTAAACAATGGAACTACCTTGACTTAGCCCTGGTAGAAGGTACCAAAGGTTCTTTGTAAAAATCTTTGAAGTGTTTTAAAGCATCTTTTTTTATATTCTCCTGACCACTGTAAACTTGTCCCTCTTCATCTTGAAGCTCCCAAACAAACTTACTATTTCTCCTGAAACTCACAAAATTATGAAAAAAAATTGTGTTTAGGTCTCCACTGAGTAACCATATAGCTCGGTTGTGCTGGCGCCACTGCTCCTCTATTTCATGAAGAATTTTATTTCTTTCTTGCTCCAACACCTTTAATGGAAACTCAACAAAATTATTACAAGTGCCCTCCACCAAGTTTTGAATTCTAAAGGAAATCTCTTTTTCCAGGCAACAGAGTCTTGAGTTTTTCCTAGACCTTTGTTCCTTTTGCCAAACTTTTGTGATTGCTTTTAAATCGTTTAGTTTCCAAACTAGTCGTCTCTGCTTACTAGTCTCCTGCAAATATAATGGGTCGTTCCATAGTTTCTGTACCATCAATATGAAACCTTGTTCTTTAATCCACAAAGGATTAAATTTGAACGGAAAAGCCTTAAAATGCGGTGATAAATCCAACTGAAGTAATATCAGAGCATGGTCAGAGATGAAAGGGAACTCTACCCATGCTCTGTAGATACCCATAGAAGCCAATAAATATTTGGAAAGGAAAGATCTGTCAAGTCTTTTTGCAATGATATCTTCTCCCACTCGTGCATTACGCCATGTAGGCACCACTTTTCCAGGAACAATGTCAATGAGCTTGTTTTTAGGAAAGTAATTATTGAAAAAACTTGCCAACGTCCCCAAAGAAGACACACTGCCCCAAATTTAGCCTGAAGATAGAGTCAAATTTAGATCCCATGAAAGTAGAAAAAAAAATTAGGGTCAGTAAGCCAGAAGATTCCAGGCTTTCCCAGAATTGTTTGCATTCCACACATGGCCTGTAGACATTAAGGAGCGTAATTTGTCTTTTGCTTTCAAACAAAATCCTGTCAATAAAATCCCACCACACGTAAGAAATGGAACCAGATCAAAATAATTTGGATCCCAAGAAACCAATAATCCGCCAGAAGTACCAACAAAATTCAACGCACATCATAACCACTTTGGTCTAAGTGTGTGAAAGAAAGAACGAGATTTTTTAGAGTGTACCAGGGTCTCCTGTAAGAAAACAATGTTTGGTCTAGTTTTTTCCAGAACACTTTGAACTGAGGCTAATTTCAGGGTGCCTCTCGTTCCCCTTAAATTAAGTGAGAGTAATAACATTATTTAGACCTAGCAAGGGCCTTCAATGCTCTAAGGGCCCCACCTTCGGTGGATGTATGTGAGACTTGAATTTGTGACAGCTCTACAGTAGCCTTCTTCTGGGCACTTCTGGTTTTAACCGGTGAGATTTCGATTCCCAAACCCCTGGACCAAGAAAATTATTTTATAGCCTCTACAACAGTGGATCTCGAGTAGTTTGCCTCTCCTTTTCCGACCACAAGGTTAGTTACTGATTTACCAAGATAAACTGGTAATTGTACAGTTGCATCATTACCTCGGATGAAAGGGATTAGTGAGTCAAGTACTGCAGAGAGTGTTGACTCCTCATCTTCCGGTTCACTATAGCCAGGTGGAGAGGAAGGAATACCTATCAATTGTTGATTGTTCCTCGTGATACAAGTGGCCATAAAAGGAATGGAAGGTTCCAGAGGAGGACTATGGGGTGTATTCTTGTCAATAGGCAAAATTGGATTGTCAGTGAGAGTCACTGGCTCCAATTCCGAGAGGACAATCTGAGAGGAAAGTAAGGGTTCTTGACCTCCGGAGGATCAACTAGAATCTCCCGAAACCCCTGTCTCTACTAAAGGTGGCAAGCCAGAAAATGAAGTAACTCTCTTAAGCCAAACCGAAGAGTTTATATCTTCTCTTTCCCACGTAGACAATGAATTATAAAAAACTGGGCAATGTGCTTGAATCTTACCGATAATAGTGGAAATGTTCTCCAAGTTGTTGGGATCGATCTGGTCCTGTTGAACATCTTCAAAGCCATAGAAACTCGTTTCCATAGAGGAGTTAGGTTGACAATAATTAAAATCGGACCCTTCCTGAGAATAAACTCCATCATCGATACCTTTAAAATCTCGTTGCAGATGTGTGGTACTTTTGCAGTAATTGCACTTGAACGGGATACGAAGGTAATCAATTCTCTGAAGAATACGTCTTCCTCTCCACTCAATCTCAAGTGTCTCTGGCAACCCCAGATGCACATCCATTTCTACCAATACCCTTCCAACCTTTCTCATTGTCGCCGTGAGATTTACTCTATCAATCATGATGAATTTACCAAGGGTGTCTCCAGTGGCCGCCAGTGCCCCTTCATTCCACATATATAGAGGAAGACCCGGTAGCAGAACTCAGATATGTCTTAAAGAGAAATATTCGGTTTCTAGGTTGAAAGAAACCCTCCATCTCTTTAACATTAAACTACTAGCTCCATTAACCCATTTCGAACCTAGCAGTGTTGCAACGTCTTCAGGACAGTTACATAGGAAACCCATCCAGCCCTTCGTTAAATAAAAAACCTTTGGAACATATCCTAAGATCGGACACCATCCCCTCTCTAACCAGATAGTAAATTTATCCTCGCACATACTACTATAAGAAAATCTCCCCACTAAACCGCATAGTGCCATCCTACAAGTGTCCTCCAGCCCAATGTACGAGCCTAAGACCATCCTTTTAACAGTATTATTTGCAACCCACTGTCTTCTACCATTACGAGCAATCGTAGGATAGGATTCTTTAGTTGAGGAACAATAATTTCATTCCCTCTATTGTCTTTTAGAGAATAGTTCTCCAGAAACTGGTTCTTTCCCCCTAGCGAATCCTCCGACAGAGCATGTAAGTAGGTATCTAAGGAGGGTGCTAAACCATGTTTAGTACTTAAACCGTTTTCCTGTGAACTAGACTACACACCATGAGAACAGATTCCTATGGACTGAATACTCGAAAGTACCCCCGTAGTAGAAAGGTTAGTATTAACTTCTTCTGCCTACCAAAAACCTTCTACTGACTCATTCATTAATGCATTAATCTCCACATTAATATTTTCCAACCGTTGATGAGCCATATAGCTTCCAATTGGATACCACTTAAATTGATATGAACAAATCAAGGGCTAATAACATGCCAAATCCCAAGGGAGAATGCTAATAAGTTAAGACTGACAAATAATAAAGGAAAAATTCCACCTGTGATGCACTAAACAAAGCCCCAGCAAAAAGACTAAGGAGAGAGACCTTTGAACCCAGGAGAAATGGTTCAGTTACCAATAATAATATGGAAAAGACAACAACCACTAAAAATACTCTAACAATAACAGGAAACTGCTAACAAATCCTCCTTTTATAACAAGACTTGTTCTCACATGAGCAGGAAACATTGCTTTCACAATAGACTATGTTATTGTTTTGTTTTAAAAGTAAAAACTAAATAATCACATGCGAATATAATAATATTTTTTTATTTTAATTAACATGCCCCTCCCCTTAAAATCACGATCACTCTAAGCCAAGGGTTTAGGGTTCTTCAGCCGCTCTGAGCTGCATTATCACAACGCATGCCCCGCTGGGGCTCATGTCTCGTAGGGAGGGGGAGCCGAATGGCGTCTCCTACAGCCAAGCCACGGCGAATGGAAACTCTGCAGAAGGTACGAAATGACCGACCTTTGAGCCGCCACCAGATTTGCGCTCGAAGATTCTAGTAGAAGGAACCTTCAAGGATCAGGAGATGGACATCGATCCAGAGAAAGAGACTATCCCAGCTACTGCACCAACTCCATGGATGCCAGGTAAATGTATCCCACAAGTGCCACAAGCCCCAAAATACGTTATCATCTCACCACGCATAGAAGAGCAAAAGCAATATATGAGAGACTATGCCCTGGTGGGAAAATTCCAAGGGCTCTGGCCTTCTGAGCGCGATCTGGTCAAATGGATACAATATTGGTGGAAACCAAAAGGTCACTATGAGCTACAACTGGGCTCCAAGGGGTTCTTCACAATCATCCTCCACAACCTCAAGGATCTCAATCGCATCTTTGATGGGGGGTCGTACTTCTACAACTCGGTAGGACTCTTTTTAAGATTCTGGACAGAGAAGTTCAGCCCTGAAAAGGATGACTTTGCCCATGCACCGGTGTGGATTAGATTATACTCTCTCCCCCAGGAATTCTGGCTGGAGGAGGTCTTGGTCGGCATAGGCAACACCATCGGCATCTATGTTAAGTCTTCCGAAGCCACCAAGCTGCAGTGCTACACCTCTTATGCGCGAATCTGTTTGTACCTGAACATAGGCAAGCCGCTCCCAGGATCCATCATACTGGAATATCATGACGAGGACTAGACCCAAACCATCGACTATGAACACATTCCATTCCGATGCCGGAAATGCCACGAACACGGTCATCTTTTCAGAGAGTGCCCTCTCAATACTGTGCACAAAGAAGGGAACCCAGAAAGAGGCAAAGACAAGGACGACTTTGCACAACCAGCAAGGAAAAGACGACAAGGAGGAAGAAAGCAACCAGCCCAAGTAAGTAAAGATCCCTCTACTAGTAATAAATTTGCAATTCTACAAGATCAACCAGAGAACCCCACAACCCTTACGAACCTCAATTTACCACTTCCGGATAATGGACCCCAGTCTAAAAGCCAAAGAACTGAACAGCCCCCACAGGGTAAGGAGTTAGATCTCCCCCCCCTAGACATGGCTCAGGACCCGCAAGACTTGCTGGAGACAGAGGACGGGAATGCGGAAATGGAGCTGGAGGAGCAAGAACTAGTCGGGGTGGATCTGGAGCACCTCGAGCATGCCTACAGGCATCAAAAAATTTACACCATACCCAGGGATCAATTACGGAAGGTGCACAAGGTGTTTCTCAACTCTTCAACTAGGTCCTTAGCTTGAGCTAGCAAAGCTCTGGGAATCCAGGGCAGTCAGTCAAAAAACCCAAATAAAACTCAGAAAGACGAAAATAAAAGAAGGAGGAAATCCACCAATAAGCTTATACAAGAAATAGGCCACTTTATGGTAAACTCAGGACAAATCCACCTAATCACGGACAACTTCCCTCCTCTCCCTACCCCCCCGTCATCATGAAGATCATCTAATGGAATATCAGAGGCCTCAATGGACGTAGCAAGGAAAAAATGCTACGGGATCTGATCTTAGCGAAAAAACCTAACATAGTACTTTTGCAGGAAGCAAAATGCACTTCAGAAGACATCGATAGGCTACTTCCCTACTGTTGGAAGCAAGGGGAAGCAACTTCAACCGACACCACAGGCACAACTGGAGGATTGGATATTCTTTGGAACACCAACTCAGTGCTGCTGGAAAACTTCCTCGCCACCAGATGGTCCATTACAACAGATTATAGGCTCATAGGCTCAAACAAGCCTGGACACCTGACCAATGTCTATGGCCCGGCCAGCCAAGGGATAAGCAGGCCTTCCTCGGGAGCCTGAATTACTTATCCAGTCTAACACAGTATAACAAATGGACTGTTGGTGGAGATTTCAACATCATTCGCAGCCTGGAGGAAAAAAAAGGAGGATCAAGACGACTGGATCGGGACTCCAGCGACTTTAATAGCCTCATAGACAATCTTCACCTTATCGACTTGGAGGCCATCAATGGCATTTACACTTGGACAAACAGAAGGACTGGAATACACCAAATCGCTTGCAAACTAGATCGATTCCTCATCTCTGACTCCCTTATGATGGAAGGAACAGTTATGGAAGCTACCATATTGAATTTCTCTGGCTCGGATCACTGGCCTATACAGTTATGGTTGGATGTCCCAGCCACACCTGCTAAGAAACCCTTCAGGTTTGAACAGTTCTAGCTTGATCATCCCGATTTTCAAGTAAATATCCAGGACTGGTGGAGGGAGGCAGAGGTCTCTCACGGCTCCAAAATGTACAGATTCCAGCAAAAGTTAAAGAACCTCAAACAAACTCTCAAACTCTGGAATAAGCATACCTTTGGCAATATCTTCGACTCCCAAAAGCAGCTGTCAGAACAAATGGGCAAGATTCAAAACCAGATCAGGATGCAGGGGCTAACGAACGAGCTAAAATCCCAGGAAGCAAAAGTAAATCAATAGCTCGAGGCAAGGAAAAGACAAGAAGAGATCTTATGGAAACAGAAATCGTGCATCCAATGGCTCGAGGAAGGGGAACGCAATACCAAATTCTTTCATAGAACTGTCATCCACAGAAGGCACTCTAATAAGATCATGCATCTTATCTTTGCTGACGGGGAAACCATTCATTCCCATGAAGACATGGAAACAACATTGATAGACTATTATCAAGATCTCCTCACAGAACCACTCCCAAATAGATATGAGGCCATCAATAAGGTTATGCAACATGTGCCCTCCCTCGTTACCCAGGAGCAAAACTCAGCATTGCTCCAGCCCTTCACAATCAAGGAAGTGGATCAAGCACTTCAGGACACCCCCAAATGCAAGGCTCCTGGACCCGATGGCTTCACCAGCGATTTTTTCCACCATTGCTGGCTGATGATCAGGGTAGAGGTTTGGGAAATTTTGGAAGACTCTAGAGCCACCAAACAAGTCCTCCAGGCTCTCAATGTGACTTTCCTCACCTTGGTACCCAAAGAGGGGCAGACACACCATCCCAAGCAGTTCAGGCCCATAGCTCTCTGCAATGTCATCTAAAAACTCCTAACAAAAGTGATAGCCAAGAGACTCAAGCCTATCTTATCGACAATCATATCCCCGGAGCAATCAGGATATGTTGAGGGCAGACAAATCCTGGACAGCGTCATCCTAGCCCATGAAGTGATTCACTCTCTGCAGAAGACCAAAACATCAGGTATGCTCCTCAAATTAGACCTCTCTAAAGCCTTTGACAAGATAAGCTGGGAATACATGCGGGCAATGCTCCTAGCTTTTGGTTTTGATTAGCGTTGGGTGACTTGGATTCTGAATCTAATATCCTCGGCTTTCTTCTCTATTCTCATCAATGGTGTTCCCTCTTGACCCTTCCCCCCCTCAAGAGGAATTAGATAGGGAGATCCTCTCTCCCCTTTCCTCTTCATCATCTTGGCCGAGGGTCTTAGTCGTTCCATCCATGCAGCAGTTGAAAGCAACCTTCTGACAGGCCTCCCCTTGCATGGCATTTCCCCCCCTATCTCGCACAGTCAATTTGTGGATGACACGCTTTTGATGGGCAACCCAACCGTCCGCAAAGCCAACTCTCTCCTAGCAATCCTCCAAACCTTCTCGGACGCCTCAGGCCTGGACTGCAACAAGGATAAGTCCCAAATTTTCTTCTTCAATATGCCCCCTCCGATCCAGTGCCATATCTCTAATATCCTAGGTTTCAATAGAAGATCCCTTCCGTCCAAATACCTTGGCATTCCCTTGATTGACAATGCCCTCTAGAACTCCTCTTGGGAACATCTTTTATCCTCCTTTACCAAGAGGCTTTCTTCCTGGACCTACAGAGTCTTAAACCTTCCCAGTCATCTTACTCTTCCCCAAGCTGTTCTTCAGGCCCTTCTGATCTACACCTTCTCAGCGCTGGCTGCCCCGAAGTTTGTGCTCACAACCATTAAAAGATTACAAAGAAACTTCCTTTGACAAGGCCTCAACTCAGGGAATAAAATAGTGCTAGTCAGCTGGGACAAACTCTGTCGACCCAAAGAGCAAGGCGGCTTGGGATTACGGGATCCCTTCATGATGAACAAAGTTCTAAGCACCAAAATTTGGTGGCAGTGGTTAAAAAACCCCAAGGATCTTTGGGCCAGACTTTGGAGGAAGAAATATGCTCCACATGTGGCAAATAAGCACCTAATTCGATGGAATGGGGACAACCCAGGCTCCTTAATCTAGACAGCGGCTAAGCAGAACAGACAGCTGGTGACTCGGCATGCCTTTTGGGAAATCAGAAATGGGGAAACAACTCTTTTCTAGAAATATTCCTGGCAACAATGGCCAGTTTTGGACAATGAGGACTGGGCTAGAGACATCTGCACCCAAGCTACACGTGTGGGCCTGAAAAGAGTAGCTGACTAGTGGCAGGACAATTCCCCAGAAGACACCTGGCGTTGTTGGCACTTGGACAGAGAACGCATTAATCTGGAAGCGCATGTGGACCTGGCACCCTGGCAAGAAGAACTGGCCAAACGGAAAATTCCCAAAATTGCAGGAGAGGATATCCTATGGTGGGGGTACAGGCCACAGGGCACCTACAGCACGTGGGAAGCCTATCAGATCAAAACTCAAATAGACCCCCTCCCTTCAAGGAAAGTTTGGCACAAAATCTGGAGTCTTAAACACTGGCCAAAAATCACCCTCTTTCTCTGGCTTGTCTCCCACTCAAGCATTCTAACCTGGGATAACCTCTCGAAAAGGGGTTTTGTTGGGCCCTCTATTTGCATGCTTTGTGGAGAGGCAGATGAAACCATGAACCATATCCTCAATTCTTGCCTTTAGGGATCAAACGACGCTTATCATGCGCACCTCGGACCACCATAGAGATAGTATCATCGACACCATTACGGACTGGAGGGACTAGGCTTTCCATTCTCCCCTCCTCAATCATATTTGGCAACTACTTCCAGGCTTCATCCTTTGGCAAACTTGGAAAGAAAGGAATAGAATACTTTTCAGAAGTGTCTCCCTCCTGTGGCAATAGTGCTGGCATCAATGCCATCGCAATATCTTGGAAACTCTCAACCTTCAGCCATGGACCGACGAAGACTGGATCAACACTCCCTATGAACTCCCAATCCTTCGGTAATGGAATCCTCTTCCTTCTCTTCACGCTCTCCCCCCCCTCTTCTCTTTCCCCCCCTTTTAGCAGCCCCTCCTTTTGGTCTCCCCCCCAGTGGATTTCATCAAGCTCAATTTTGACGGAGCCTCTAAGGGAAATCCAGGTGCAGCAGGCTATGGTGTAGTCTTCAGAAACCATCATGGGCACATCCTTCTCATAAGCGCAGGCTCCCTCAATCATTCCACGAACAATGCAGCAGAACTTTGGGGTCTTATCAGAGGACTTCAATTAGCCATCAAAAACGATTTCACCAAGCTAATAGTCGAGGGGGACTCTCAAATCATCATCAATCTGCTGCGCAGAATTTTAAATGGAGCGAACCTAGATAGAATGTTGCCTAGTTGGAGACTCTCACACGGGCTACAGATAATCACAGACTTATTGCAACCAAATCAGGCTGTCATACCTGCTCACATCAGGAGGAAGGCGAATCAAGTTGCGGATGAACTGGCTAATATGGGTACCAACTGGAGTGGACCAGAACTCCTATGCAACTCGTCCCTGGAACCGGATCACCCTATTCTCCAACAATGTATCTGCAAAGCTGGAATGGTGGACACACCCCCGGATGGGGTGTTAGTGCGGAACACTTGGCGTGAAGCGGAGGCAGGGATCGGCCAACAGGGCATGGATCCATGTGACGGGCTCGTGCCATTGCCCGCCACCCCACTCCTGCATTAAATTGCTCTTACGACATCGTAGCAGCTCATTTATGTAGCCTCCCTCTCCCTTCACGCTTCATTTCATGGCCTGGTTACTTGTGTCTGCCCCTCGTCTCTGCTCGCGCTCTGAATGGCTCCCCCCTCTACTGCCATGGCCTAATCTCTCCTGAACCTTCATGCTTTTTGCAGTCCCTATTTGACTCCAGGCACTATACCTCTGCCTGTTGCACCTGGTCGCTTTTGTCTGTCACGAGACGAACCTCATGCCGCGCCCAAGGGGGAGGCCGCGAAGAGGCTCTCCATGGAAACCTCGCCGGCCTTCTGTCTCGCCCCCTGACTCGCCCTCCATTTTCTCCGCCCCTTCCCTCTAGCTTGAGCCTTTTCTGCCTCCCTCTCCCGCTCCACCCGTTTCGCAGTTTGATTGTCTAGCCATCATCCCCAGGCTGTCGTGTTCCTCCTCGCGTCCCCTCCTTGCCCCTTCAACGGTTGAGCCTCCCCCTATACCAGTTCTTGATTCATTAAGGAAAAACGGGGGAGAGCCACCTCCTCCTAGAAAGCCTCGAAACCTCGAGAACCAGTCCTCTGACTCCTTCTTCGACACGCAGCTGAGAGAAAGCCTAGCCATCCTCTTTGGTTTGGTCTTTGAACTCCGTCAGGGGGTGGAGGACCTTCAATTTCGTCTACAAGCCATGGATGGAAAGGTCGCGGTCCTTCTTCAGCTCCTTTCCTCCCTTCAAGAGGCTTTCCCCTCGGACCCGGCAGGGGCGGCTAAAGCAAAGGAACATGGTGCAGCTACCAGTGAAGGAAACACCCAGGTGCAGCGATCCGCAGGGAATGGGCTGGAGCAGACCAAGCACGAGGACATGGCCGTGGAGGTGGACACAGCACGACGACCGCTGCCGGATACTTCGCCAGGTGCCGACAGAGCCGAGAGCAGTGTGGAAGCTGGAATGCAGTGGGCAAACCAAGTGACGTATGTCAAGGAGGAACCTTGGTCTGAGGCCGTCCACGCCACCTGGCCAGGTTATTCGCCAAATGTCTAGGTCCATAGTGGCACTTCAAGTTTTTTTAGCTTCTCTTCTTTTTAGCTGGTGACCAGTCAGTTTGAGACTATTTTTCTTAGATTATTACACCACTTATGCTTGCCTCCCCTGCTAGCTGGACTAGTTTCCCCTCTGTTGGGGCAGTCCAGTAATTACAGTACGGCTATTTCTGTATTTTGAACCTCTACTTTGGTTTTGGAAGGCCTTTTATATATAATACTTCTAACTTAAAAAAAAAAAAATTATTTTAAGTTCCTTTTATACCATGATAGAAAATAAGTAGTTTAAGTAGTTTTTTAAAATGGTTTGATTAAAAATATATATATTATACTTTTATATGGTGCTACAAAGATTAATATTAATAAATTAATAGGTAATTATATAATAAGTTGTTAATTTTTTTTTTATTCTTTTAAAAAGAAACATATTGTACTCCTTATATTCATAAAATCCATTAAAATTGAGTAATTTTATGAAAAATTGCGCCTTTGAAATGAAATTTGAAGCATTTATATATTTAACATTTAAAATCATGAAAAGATTGGACTAAGTTATTTAATTTCTATAAATAAATCATAATGAACATATTTCATTACATAAAACATGACATCTAATTTAAAATGATTTCGAGAAAAGGAAGCTAAGCGCGTCATTGTCTATGAAGTGGTTGATATATCAATATGATTGGAATAGTTAAAATAAAATACTACATATAATGTAGAAGTGGTTGATATATCAATATGATTGGAATAGTTAAAATAAAATACTACATATCATGTAGAAACTTTTGAGAAATTGAATTCAGTATAAATCTGGTTTGAGTTTGAATGGTGATCATGGTTTTGTATAAGGATTATTACAGGATGGTTTTTGTTTTGTAAAGTCTCTATGGTTCAGTTAGTGTTTTTGGGAGGTTAAGTTATGATTATAGACAACATATGTAATTTTCCTTATGGACTAATGATGTAAAGTTATCATTATATTTTTAATATAAGATTTTTTTTCTATTTGAAAAAAAAAATACTACATGGAACCATAGTTTAGTAAAATATTATGTTTAAAGGTTTTGAATTGTATTTGGTGTTTGCGATGCATATTTTAACAACTATAGAGATGATGCTTGTCATGGTTGGTCGACCTAGTATTTCTAGGTTTCAAGAAGTGAAGTTGTTTAATGTAACAAAAAAATAACAACATGTCGAGAAGCTCCAAACTGTCTTTATGAATGTCGATAAATCATATCATGATTGAAATGTTCCACAATAACCAAGAATCACTCTCTTTAACCACCTCGTCATTGCAATTGTTTTGACCCTGCAAGGCAAGGCAATATGATGGAAGAAATCATGAGCTCATCCATTGATTTGGTGACCCAGTTACTTGGTTAGTCACTGGTTTATTGGGTCGTTCCCTCAATAGGTACTCTCAATAACAACGATGTTGAAGAACTAAGAAAAATGGAGTCATTGATTTGATTAACTTTTTNAAAAAAAAAAAAAAAAAAAGATTCAAACAATAACAATTCCAACATACTAACTAAATCTTACAAGTAGAATATAATGCAAACAAGTATTCCCAAACTGATTAAAAAAATTAGCAAGGAATTCCATAGGCTCCAAAAAAAAACCCACTTACCCGATTCACCACTGGATCTGAAAAGGTTAGTTCAATGAAGGTATTAGAAACCACCCGGGGAGAAACCACTGCTTTTACTGCCATTTTTCTTTCTCAAAATCCAATGCTTCTTTTGCTTGGAATCCACAATATTTTTGGTATCACACAGAGAAGGATCTGAAGAGAGTCCCTGGAAATGTCCTCCAAGAAATACTCGCTTAAAATGATGTGAACTCGGCAATTCCTCGACCCAAAATGTTCAAATTTGCAGCACCATCTTCTATGACGCCTGTGATTTCATCTGTATTGAATCCCCTTAAATTCTTCTCCACTGGTTTACAGTAATTTATCTGCTAAATTGTTGCAGAAGGCTACTAGATTAAGGAAATTAGGAAAAGTGTCAAATACATCATTTATGGAAACCGAGAGCCCTACGGACGAATAATCAAACATGAGCATGAAGGACGCTATATTATTGTTGTTGATTCAGTCGGGTCGCTTTTTCTATGGCTTCAACCGAGACCGGGTGGGCCTACTGCAGCTTTCGATGGGAAAACATGTATGAACCATTGCTTCGAAACCAGTGGGATCTTCCC
Organism: Picea glauca; assembly: GCA_000966675.3. Classification (NCBI taxonomy): domain Eukaryota; kingdom Viridiplantae; phylum Streptophyta; class Pinopsida; order Pinales; family Pinaceae; genus Picea; species Picea glauca. The sequence continues at coordinate 477,454 of JZKD02S1766156.1, read as the reverse complement.
TCATAATCATGATCGAAGCCATGTTTTCCCTTTGTGAGTGCCTTTTGTCAATGGTCATCAAAGGTGTAGATAAGGAACAATAAATATTGTAGATAGACTGCCTTACCATCAAATGACACATGGATTACATGGCAAACATGGTTATGATCGGAGCCTTGTTTTCCCTTCACAACCACCTCTTGCCAATGGTTGTCAAAGGTGTAGATAAGGAACAATAAATATTGTAGACAGACTGCCTTACCATCAAATGACACATGGAGAACATGATTATGATCACAACCATGCTTTCCCTTCACAACCGCCTCTTGTCGATGGTCATCAAAGCTGTAGACAAGGAACAATAAATATTGCAGACAAACTGCCTTACCATCAAATGACACATGGATTACATAGTGAACAGACATGTGGCATGTTTCTATATTCCATGGAAAAACGACAAAATCCTGAGGGGAAAATCCCCTTACGATTGCTACTCTCAGATATATTCCTTTCCAGCAGAATGGTTGGACTTGATACAGGCACACTTCATTCAATTGTTTGGCATGGTCATCCCCCGACGACATGGATTGCTCAGGATTGTTCAAAGGAATATCACTTTCTCAAAGGAAGCATGGTGCATCCTCGCACACTTCCTTTACACCCCTGTTGGAATTTCCATTATCGAAGGGGCTCTTTCAACCTTTTTTATGTGCAAACATTCCATTTCGGGCCAAGGGAATTCTTCTTCTCAACTTCACATTTGATTCATGATGAAAGGTCTAGGAGCACTTTGTTTTCTATTGGATCATTATGTTTGTGTTAGTGCTACTTCACGGCGAGTGAGTTTTTGACTTGTTAGGGTTTGCGGGTCCTATTTTATTTTCTCTTGTTTTGACGGTTAATTTGTATTTATATGGAATGGGTATTCTATGTCACAACGTAAAATGGAGGAATGGATATAGCTTTGCTTGCTTGCTTTTTTATCTCTATCTGATAAATACGCTTAATTGGCCCCTAGTCTCTGGGTTTGATTGAGAAAATTCTTGATTCAGAGGGTTTTAGTTATTGACTAGAAACGATGGAGGCTTGCAAGTTTGAAGAGGTACTTAGATTCATATATCTTTCTTGATTAGATGTGTATTCTCAATTGAATGTCTCTCACCTTTTTTTAACTGCATGAATTCATTCACAATTCTAGAGGAGTGCAATTATTTACCTGTAGATGGTTGAATTTGTCATTAACTTGAAAGGGTCTCGTTTTCCTATGCCACAGTAAGGCAAAGAGACAAAAAAAAATATTTCTTTCTATTGGGATTGTTTTTCCTAATAATAAGCTTGGAAAGCTTTTGTTTGCTAGGAAAACAATTTCCACATACCAATATTGTGCTATTGGTTGTAATGCTTTTAATATCAACTGCGGAATTTGACAAATATAAGAGAAGAGAAAGCCTCATCCTATGGTGGTCAATCTTCTAACAAAATTAGTTATCTTTTCCTCCACAAGGAAGATAGTCTCCACTAAAGACCTTGTAGACACAACCTTCAAGGATCCATCAAGAGAGAGCAGGTAATTCTCTGAAAACTAATATGACCCAAATTACTACTTACTGAAATTTCTGTAAATGAATGACATGCATTTAGCGCCTCTTCTTTCACAGTTCAGATGAGCATATTTTTCTCATTAAAACATATAAATTATACATAAAAGTATTCTATAATCCAAAATCAATGTTTATGACAAATCTAAGAATGTTGCCACAATATTAAAATTAGAAAACAAACATTTATGAAGAATCCAATTATACGAGGGGACCCTGTAAACATGTAGCACATGATTTAATATTGGTTTTAGAATCATTCATTCATCAATGTCAAAAATTATCATGTAATTGTACAGAGAATTATTGATGGATTGATGTGTGTGAAGATAACAAATTGTTCTTAGATGAAATTATTTTCTTTTGTTTATGGGATTTTTATATCCATAAAAATGGCACAAAGTCAACATTCAATAATGGGTTTCCTTTTGTGATCCATTGAGTGGAAAAGTCACTCTTCTATTGAAGTTATTTTCATAATTTTTTTGTACTGTACAGGTTCCAAGTATTTTTTCCTAATTATCTAAGCGCCTTTCCTTGGTCCGTCGTCCTTTTTTTCTTACCATTTTAAAAATTTTGTATCGGACTGATTATTTTCATTAACAGTCTACAGGGAGTTGGAGATGATCCATTCATATGGAAGGAAGTGGGCACTAAAGGTCTGCTTCAAGCATTAGCAAGAAAAAATAGTGGATTTAAGGGGTAAGTCTTTGATTTTTTTTATTTATTCAATGTAGGTTAACTTAGAATTATACCTTTGGACCATGCCATTTCCAAACTCGTGATTTCCAATGATTAATTAGCATGCCACAATAATCTGCAACATGTCTTTAAAATTGATCCACTAACCTCAATATGCTAGAAAAATCTACAACATGTCTTTTTAACTGACCCACTAACATCAGAGCAATTACTGTCTAGCGAGTCAATAGGCGAACTAGATGTGTCTTTTCCCTTTTTTATTAACCTGGTCTCCACAACTATGAGCCTTTAATATCTTGGCATTTTCAGATTGGTTTTCTTCTGATCCTATTCTTTGTGAACGACCAATAATGGGTATAGCCATTTTATGCTACACATCAATTTAGTTAATTATTATCAAATTTCTGTCGGGCTTTCTTAAATGGCTGCTCATTTATTTTTAACTGAAACGTCGATGGTATATAACCTTAATCCCAAAAATTTTATAGCTTGTTTATTATTTTATATCCTTTGCCAATCAAAGTTTAAGTTGTGGTATATTTATTGGGCATTAGTCGTTTAGTATAAAGAATATACCTCGAGTTAACTATGGAACATGTACAAGGTTTTTCAAATAAGAGTTGACAATATAATATTTTTCTCAAGGAAATTTATACAATGAGGTAGGACACAAGGATTATTCAAGACAAAAATTTCACACTTCTTCCAAGTTCTTACATTTAAAGATTTCATATAAGCTCAACTTGATTAGAACTGATTTTAAATGCATGTCCTGCATCAGAAGACGTCCTTTTGAATTTAAATGCTCGTCCTACATTAGAAGATGTCCTTTTGAGTTCAAACTATCTCAAGGTATATTTGAAGATTTAATGTGAAAGCCATGTAATTGTTGCCTAGCTTTTACAATCCCATTTGTAATAAAATATTATAAAGCTTTCCCCTTTGCCATATGTTAAACCTTCATTTTTTTCAACAGTCTACCAGTGATGAATTTGTTTTGTTCGACGATCAAGTTCTTTACTCGATTGTGATACATTGAAATGAATGTATCCATGTTGACCATCATCTCTCCAGCAATCCTTGCAATCCTTATTTTTCTTGCCACTTGGATCTTTCCACATGTCAAATGTTTTCAACTTTCTACAATGGTTTTCATTTGTCACATTCAAGACAAGTTCTTTAGTACTTGTTGTGAACTTACCTTTGAGAGGAAAAGGAACACAATAATCAAAGTATATAATGGAGGCCAATGATTTGTTATGAACAAGAAAAAGAAAATTGTATGTAGTATGGATTATTTTAAGATATAACCTTTTACTTATAAATATTATAAATATCACTTTCATCACAGTAAGATCATTGTGTGGATCAATTCAAGGGTTCATAGCTTTGATGTTAGGACTATTTCAAGTGTAATAGGGATGGAATACAATATTAAACATCGGACGAAGTCATATGTGGTAATGCTTATGACAAATTTAGAAGGAAACAACCTTTTATTTATGTATTTTTGTAGGTTAGAGGTATGTTTTTTTAATTTGAAAGGATTTTTAATTTGGAATTGAGGTTAATTAGAATGTTTCTATTAATCATTCACACACACTGCATAACCAAAGTGTATCTTATTAATTAGTTCACCTTCCTTCCATGTTTTCTTTCATTTAAGGTGTTTGATCCATTGTTTAGACTCTATGTTCAATTCCTTTGGATTTAACTTACCACGTAAGGTCGATTTAGTTTTTCAAAATGTTCAAAACTTCTATTTTTTAAACAAGCAATTTACATTGAACATCATGCATATCTATGGACAAATCTTCTATTAGAATGTACATGTATCCCTATATTTAGAAGATTTCAGTATTTGGAATCTTCTATATGTGCATCATCCACATAGAAATTAATAATATCATGTGCAGAAAATAGACACTACATTAAAAATTGATTAAAATAAATCAATATAATGAAATTCCTAAGTTTAAATTATTTTAAATGAAAATTAAAACATATTCACATGTCTTTAAACAAGTGAAATTAGTAGCAAAGTTGCTTATAAATGCCTCTTATTCCTGTTAGACATTGGAAGATTGTTTGTGGGATATGGAGTTGGACTTACTTCCTTTACTGTATGCTCTCCTTGCTTAGAGTTAGCCTTACTTCCTTTACTGTATGTTCTCCTTGCTTCGATGTGTTGCATTCTCTAAATATCGATAAGTTCTAGGATCACATTATTTTATATAGATCAATCACAACTCATCTATTCTTACAATCTTTAGACATGTTTGAGTCTATATAGATGAAATATTTCCCAAGAACTTGAGGGGAGGGCTCACAATTGTTAGAATTAATGCTTACTTTAGTAGATTTCTTTTGCATTTTTTTAGAGACAATTGAGATATTATCTCAACCTCTCTCTCTAAGTTTGGAATAAGTTGGATATAACAACACTTATATAAGTGTATTGTATCTTGGTTTGTATAGGAATACTAATAGAAGTGTGTATTGTTTTATGCATGCAATATGTTTTCTATGTCGGTATTAGAGAAAGTCTTGGATTAACTCCCTCACGGGAGGTCCCAGAATTATGATGAGAAATATGTGAGATAAATTTGTGTAGAAGTAGGTTAGCATAAGAGGGTAGAGTTTGCAATGTGTGTTATTTTTCCCGTGTGTATATTTGAGAGTATTAATTCCATTGTGTGTAAGAGAAGTGATACATATGTATAAGAGGGTCATTGCTTATGTGTTTGGAGAGCAAGTGCAATGTGTTCCATCAGGTTAAGGAGCCACCCCATCGTCCTGTGAAAGAGAGAGCCACAACCATTTTTTGTGAGAGAGATGCAGCCTAGGCGCATCCAATTTTAGTGTTTCGTCTGCCATGGATGAATTTGATGAATATGGCATTATCTCACGTATTTTACATTAGTGTGCATAGGAAGGAAGGAAGCACAGAAGCAATGTTGATTGTTCCCAGTGAAATCGCTTATGTCTTCCTCAACACCAGATGCTAAGTTGACCTTCTAAAGAATATTCTAGATGTTCTGATATGCATTCTTGATCTACATTTTTCTCTTAAATTTTTCTACAATGCATTCTTTAGATCCGCCAAACAAAGATCCATGTTAGTAGTTAATTATAGTGTTTTAATTTTATCCACTATTGAAAATTTCATGAGTCTTCTACGCAGGCAATTCTGGCATCAAAACAACTCGAGAAGACTAGTTGTTGTGTGTGCCAGGGAAAAGGATTTATCAATTATTGTCTCAAACAATTTTCTCACTACTCCTATAAATCAATGCAATCATGCTAAACAAAAAAGCCATTTTTGTTGGGGATGGCGCTTGTTGTTGGCTCTGCAAGTTGTTCCAACACTCATCATATTGATGGGGTTTCATTGAAATGCAATGCGGTATACTCAATATTAAGTATGCAATTTCTTTTGACAGTAATCATCGTTGCATTTTTTCAAGGAAAGAGGGGGTTTCAACATGAATTTGAGAGTCGTTCGAAGACCGATCAGGGAGCTCTCTTGAGTGGCATAACTATATTAATATTTTTAGAAATTTTGTTAATATATCATCATTAAGTTGACAAAGTAACATAACTTAAGTTGATGGTTCTTGGCGTTCTTCCGTTCCACAAGAACACATCACTTGTTTGATTATGTCTACAATCTATTATAAGTTGGTGGTTCTTGTTGTCCTTCGATGCTCCATGAATAATGGTTATCTTTGTGTTTGTGTATGTGAAAAAAGGTCAAATTGTATTCTTGAATGTTGGATACCACTTTCCTATATAACTGGCAAATATAGCTCATTGTATTCTGATAGATGGAAGTATGTCAATAAGATGATTCAATATCTAGACTATTTTTCTAAGTATGTCAAGAATCGTCGGTCATTACAAATATGTCATTCATGGTCAGAAGCAATTGTATCTTCAATGGATGAAGTGGTAGCTTGAATGAATGGGTGAGAAAGAGTGTAGTTTACGAGAGTTCAGAAGTGGATCAAGATGTTGATGAAGACCAAACCAGAGTATGATCAAAGTGATCAAAGTTCAAAAATATTTTTCAGTATTGGTATTTGTGAGGTAAGCATTAGGGGAGGGCTTTAGAATTAATGCTTACTTAAGTAGATTTGGTTTGGGTTTGTTAGGGACAATTGAGATATTCTCTCAACCTCTCTCTCTAATTTTGGAATAAGTTGGATCTGACAACACTCATATAAGTGTATTATATCTGAGTTTGTATAGGAATAATAATAGAAGTCTGTATTGTTTTGTGTGTGCAATATGTTTTCTATGTACAATAACAAATCAAGTCTAAACTTTTCATCCACTTTATCTCCTTGTGTTTGTAGAGAGGTCAAAAAAATACCAAAATAGACACGATTTTGTCAATTAGAATTTTATATGGAAAAGAGGAATTCTCATGGGACAAAAGAGCATCTGATTTTTGTAAAGTGTTTTCTACATTCCCAATTTTTTCGAGTTCTTCTATAAGTTATGAGGTTTGTGGATTTCTAGTAAAATTTAAATGCTCATAAATAATGTTTTGTAACTTAAATTATGTAGATTATAATTTTATGAACTATTCAACATTACATTTTTAAATTATCCAAAATTAATGATATTTTTGAATCATATATGGATGTTTTAATGTATTCAGTGAAATTTTATTTATTAAACAAAACTATTCAATAAAACATTATGTTATTTTTAACGTTTCAAAATAGAAATAAAAAGCTTTAAGGTAAAAAAATATGGTTGTTCCATCCTACTTTTATTACGTTCCATGATCTGTGAGAAATGAAATGATGGTACAATGTATTAAGAGTTGTTACTAAGAGTAAATTAATGTTTTATTATGGTGGTAAAGGACAACCCAACCTAATATTAAAAATTTCCATGAGTTGTCACTATTATAACAAGGCTACATGGTAGCAAATACCTCCCGAAGTCTGAATACATGAAAACAATGCGAAAGTCTGAATACATGAAAACAATGCAAGAGAGTAATATATTGTAAATGGTTAGCTAAATTAGCCAAACCAAGTATGAAATTAAATTACATTAAATTTTTTAGCCAAACTAATTTTGAAACTAAATTACATCAAAATTGTAATTTAAGAAAAGTTATAAATTTTTTAGCCACACCCATTTTGAAACTAAATTACATTAGCGATGGAAATTCTAGGTGAAATTTATGTAAATTTTTATTTGGAAAAATGTAATAATCTATTTTAATTTGATTCTAGGTGAAATTCATGTAAATTTTTATTTGGAAAAATGTAAATATTTATTTTAATTTGACTGAAAAGTGGAACTCTGGAGAGAAGATTTCTCCTGAGTTAACCTACTCCAGAAATAACGAGTTGGTTTTAATAACCAATCAGATTTTAACAAAATGCTTTTAAGTAATTAAAAAAATTAAAAAAAATTATTGTGTAATGTAAAATTTGGGCAAAAACTGTAAAATGTTTGGTCCACCATCCATTAATAGGTGGTGAACGCCCATATTGATAGCTATATACATATAGGCGACATGTATAATAAGTACATTTAAATTTTGAAGATAATTGAGAAAAGAAAATAAAGATCATATGACATGTAACACACATTATAGAGAGTTGTAGATGCAGTCTAAACGTTTTAGGTTTGGTCCATTTATGAGGATTTGGTTGTTTAGTTTTGTTATAAATATGGTGAGAATGTGTTGAATGTGAAAAATTCTCAAGGGGTTTTCAACAGGTTGAATCCATTTATGCATTCAGAAAAAAAATTTTAAAAATAAAAAATTGTGATTTTATCCAAATTTATGTCACCCAATTTCGATAAAAAAGACCAAAACCTAAAACAGTTAAACAACACTAAAATTATGAAAAAGTTATAATTCTTCAAAATGTCTATAAAAAATTATAAATATACCTCGTAATTCTTATTATTACATACACTAAATGTAAATTGACCAATTTAAAATATTTTTATATTAAATTATAATATTAATTACTCTAAATATAATATATAAAATATTATAAAAAATAATACACATTCATCAAGAATTATTACATATCTATTTATACACAACGTGCTTGCTTACATATACCCAAGAGAGATAGTGACATCTTGCTGACATATATACCCAGAGAGAGATTAGCACACGCACAACTTCAATGTATAAATCTAATCATCATCCTTTATCCAAAATTTCCATTCATTATAAGCATTAGGTGTTTTATACTTTATAAGTACTACCTTTTCCTTTTACCACGAAATAGTACTTGTGAACATACAAACCTTTACTTTAATTCCTGGTTCACCTCTCTGGGTTATATAGGATACTTATCATTTCACAACTTAGCATGTCAATCTACAAAGGGACCTCACGTGGCTCGATGCATCACCCCACATATGACCATGTCAGTCCATTTACTACATTGTGATACTTATTACACCCTAGTCTCGTCGCCTTTATGACTAGAGAGGTAAGTCCATACGTTAATATCGACCTACCGTCAAATAGGTTGCTCGAATTAATGTATTGGGACTGCATTGGGGTTAATGAGAGCATAATAATTCTAAACTCAAAACAACTCCATACCATCCCATGGGTAATTATTAAACCAGTACGCATGGCATTGGCATGCGTACGTTTGATAGCCATAAGATAAGAGTTGGAATTTTTCAGTATGAATTTTATAAGATGGGCCTCAACTTTTGACAGTATATATAAAAAAATAAGAAATATTTATTACAATAACATTGGGAGAAGTGAAGGCAACAATAAGACTTCAAATTTTTTGGCCAATAAGATATCAGATAAATGAGATTTAAAATTTAAAATTAATCATTATTTTTTAAAACTTTGGATAAAGAAGTGTATATTTTATGGTCAACCATGAAATAATAGAAAGTCAAACCTAACTCAACACTATATACCATGCCTATCGACATGTATAATAATAGATATATCATCTTCAAAGTCAAAGGACAATCGGGCCATAAACCTAATATTAAAAATAGCCATGAGTTTTCATGGTTATAAGAATCGATTGCGTAAGCAAGAAGATATTGACCGGATTGAATATTAACTATGAAGTTAATTTAATCTCTCGAAACACATGAAGGTTGTAATAACACTTCAAACTTATTCATCAATAAAATGTTAAATTATTTTATATATTAAAAAAAATAATTTAATTCATTTTATTTTTTTTGTTGAACATCATATTTCTTTCAAATATTTTAAGTCAAAGCCAGATTAATCTGTAAGTCGAAGAAGAAACACTATATATTGTCAAAGGCAATATAATAATTTCCAAGACATTATAATAACATGCAAAATGTCCCAAAAGTTAATGTCTATTGTGAATACAATCCCATTCCCAGACTCAATGATGTCAATTTGTTTATGGATTGTCACTAAGTATGTTTGTGCATCATATATTAACGATGTCCTATTAGTTATGGGTTTAATTACTTCCATGGAGCTAAATTTGCCTGTTTTTTGAGAATAATGGTTGTACATTTATCTTTCCATCATTTTCTCCAGTAGAAAATTGGCTCTATTATATTAGTCATATAATTCGTTTACATCTTTCTTCTTAAAAACAAGGATCAATTACAAAGCATATTGTCAATCCCGATCCATGCTATAGGCACCAAAATGTAGTAGGACTAAAGTTCACAGAATAGATCTAGATCAATACTGACGTCTCATCCTAGACATCATCATACAAAATACTATTTCTCACAAAAAACAAAACATACAAAGACTTGAAAAATGAAAAATGAAACATATCCACTCTCTAAAGAGCTAATGGACTCTAATATGTCTCCTAGGGCCTTTGGCTCCATTAGACCAATGAAAATGGCAAATTTTGTCATCTGGTTCTTCAAAAGCCTGTTTGGAAAGAGTGTTTGCTTCAATATTATATCTCTTGAAGATGTGTTGAAAGATAATAGACTTGAATCTCTTTAATAGAACTTTGATTCTAGCTTTCCATCCTTCAACTGCACAAACCTGAAGCCTACCTTTGTTCAATATCCAATCAATAACAACTCTGGAATCACCCATTACCTGGATGTGATGTAATGACAAATGATCTGCTAGCATGATAGTGGCCCATGCACCCAACGGTTTTGCTCTTGTGTTGGTGCCTCTGCCATAATTAAATATCCATCTTATGACTACTGCATCAATTGTTTTTATTACACTACCTACACCACACAAGTTGCCATCTCGCTGAACCGCCCCGTCGAACCATGCTAAAGAAGTATCCTTTTGATGAATGATCAATATATCTCTCGGTATTATATCTTTCAAATGAGCATTGGTTTTTTTTTGTAAAGCCAAAGTCTTATAAATCACTGCCTGAATAGAAGGGGTAGAATCTTCAAAAAATTATTTGTTTCATTCAATCCAAATGAACCAAAATATATGAGTTGCTATCTAGGTAGGTATTGTCTTTTCCTCATACCAATTTTTAAAGCAATCCGACAGAGTGTTACCAATCCAGCACATTTTTAAGTTCAATTCATTGCTCACAATATTCCACATGGATATGGTAACAGGATAGAGCTTAAAGAGATGTATGATATTTTTTTAATCTTGTTTACAGAGGGAGAAGCACCCCAGACCTTCCCATCCTCTAGTCTGTAAAGAATCCCAAGTAAGGATTTTACCTTTCATTTCCATCCAGATGAACAAATTAATCTTTAGTTGAATTCTCCACTTCCAGATAGACTGTCTCCAAGTCCCCACTTTCATCAGGCCTTTAGATGAAATTAAGCCCCAATAGATATTTTTTACAGATGGAGATCCAGAATTATCCCATCCTATCCACATTAATTCATCTTTAGAATCCTATAAGATAGCACCAGAATCAATTAATGCCCGCCTAAATTGATCCCATTCAGTCGCATTTTCTCCAGAGAGCCCCAAATCACTACTACTCATCGAGTAAGAGGATAAAAGCTGGCAATATGAATGTTTCCTGGCCTATGCGAGAGTATTTATATTATTTTTTTTTAGAGAAGACATAATATTACTAGAGAGGAAAGAGTTTTTTCCCAGCCCTAGAATCTGATATTTCCCTAGAGCGATCAGGTGTCCCATCCCTGGGTTCCAACTTAATTGATGTGTAATTAAGTGCACAGATTTCAGTAAACCGCTCCAAATTCTAGAAGACGCTTTCTGATGGAAGGATTGTGATCTAAGCCAATTTATCACAGTCGAATGTGGAAGATACTTGTCCAGAATAACTCTGTGCCAGATGCCCCCACCCATTAACACTCTCCAGAGCGTGTTTGCAACCAGTAAATTACTAAAATCAAATATGTTGTGAATTTCCCAACCCCCAAATGTCTTTGTAAGAGTAATCTACTCCCAATTACACAAATGCAATTGATTAGTATCACTTTTTCTTCTCCATAGAAAATTAAACACCAATTTCCTTAGACAATTCAAGACCGAAGAAGGAACAATAGCAAATGACATCCAGTAGATAGGTTGACTTTCTAAAATTGATTTCAATAAGGTGAAACATCCTCCTAAGGATAGCCACCTATAACACCAATTTTCGATCCGTTTTTCCATCCTCTTTATTAACCATCCCCAATCTTCGATGCGCTGCACTCTAGTCTTAAGAAAATATCCAAGATAATTGAAACCAGAATCAAAATCTGAGAATCTAAAAGGAAACAAATATTTGAAGGGCACTAAATCCTTCTCCAACAATCCTTATTGAAGAAGGGTAGACTTTGATCCATTAATTTTTAGTCCAGAAGCCGAACATAACAATTTTAATACCTTATCAATCTCTCACCACTCCTGCATTGTATCATTTGTCATTATGATCACATCATCCACAAAAATTATATGAAGAATTTTTATGGTTATGGACACTTTAATACCAGTCAACTTACCTTCTCTTTGACTATCTTTTAATAAAAGACTTAGTCCTTCCATAACCAGAATGAAAAGTAGAGGGGATAAGGGGAAACCTTGCCTTAATCCCCTGCAACTTTTAAAGAACTCGATAGCTTCTCCATTTATCAAAACTGATAAAGAGGTGGAAACCACACAAATCATTATCCAATTTCTCATGTTTAGGCCCAGACCAATTTGGAGAAGAACCATTCACAGCAAGTCTCAGTTAATGCAATCATATGCTTTCTGTAAATCCAATTTTAAAACTAAATACTTTGTTTTCTTATTTTTAATGTTGTGAAGGCACTCGTGGACTGTACCGATGACATCCTGAATCTATATACCTTGAAGAAATCCTAGCTGCTCCTCCGAAAATGATCTGTACATAATCGGTTTAATCTGATCAGCTATAATCTTTGAAATAATCTTATAACTAAGATTACACAGTGAGATCAGTCTGTATTCGCTGAAATTTTGTGGCTTGTTTACTTTGGGAATCAAAGTAATAAAAAATGAATTTAAATCCCCAGGAATAAAACCCTTTAATCTAGACTCTTTAATCATTTCAATGAAATCCTCCCCTACTATATCAAAGAAATGACTAAACAACTCAATTGTCCAGCCATCCGGCCCCGGACTCTTGTCCAATTTGAAATTTGATAATATCGTCTTCAATTCCTCCTTATCGATGGGTTTGAATAAAGCCTCAGCTTATGCATCGTTTAACAAATTAGAAAACAAAGCTACCACCCTGACTTTGTCATTAGTAGAAGGGGCAGTTTGTTCTTTGTAAAAACCTTTGAAATAATTTAAAGCCACTTATTTAATATTTTCCTAACCACAATGCAAATGTCTCGCTTCATCTAGAATCTCCCAAACAAACTTACTTTTTCTCCTGAAATTCACAAAATTATGGAAAAATTTAGTGTTTTGGTCTCCACTATGAATCCAGATAGCACGACTTCTCTGTCGCCACTATTCCTCAATTTCATTAAGTAAAATATTTATTTCTTGTTCCAAATCTTTTAATGAATAATCCACCATAGTATTATGAGTACCAACCAAGATGTTTTGTAACCTAAAAGATATCTCTTTCTCCAAGCAACTGAGCCGAGAATTTTTAAAAAAGTTATGGTCCTTTTGCCTAAGTTTTGTGCTAGCTTTTAGATCTTTTAGTTTCCAAACAAGCCTTTTTTGTTTTCCAACTTCAATGAGATATTTTGGATCATTCCACAGATTTTTTACCAACAATAAGAAGCCTTTCTCCTTAATCCACTGAGGGTTGAATTTGAACGGAAAATCCTTAAAGAGGGGTAGAAAATCCAGCTGAAGAAGGACCAGGGCATGGTTTGAGATGAAGGGATATTCCATCCATGCTCTGTAGATGCCAATTGTATCTAGTAAATATTCATATAAGAAAGTTTTATCCATCCTTTTGCAATAAAATCCACTCCTGCTCGATCTTTGTGCCAGGTAGGGACAACTTTCCCCGGGACTATGTCAATGAGCTTGTTATTAAGAAAATAAGATTTGAAAAAACCTGCCAAAGACCCCAGTTAGGTGGCTCCTCCCCAGATTTCACCTGAAGAAAGTATCAAGCTTAGATCCCCTGCTAGAATTAAATTTTTTAGTGTCAACAATCCTGAATCTTCCAACCATTCCCAGAAAGGTTTTCGCTCCACACAAGGACCGTAAACATTTAGAAGTGAAATCTTCCTTTTGCTTTCTAAACAATACCCTGTCAATAATACCTTTCCATCATTTGATTGTATGCAATTGTCAAGTTTTCATTATGAAAATGAAAACTTTAGTACTCAAATTTTAGAAGAATGTGATTAGCCAACTCAACATGAAATTTGGGAAACAATATTTAAAATATGCTTAGAATTTGAATGATGATAATCATTGGGGTGTGTACAAATTTGATTTTTAATCTTCATATTTGGTTTATCCTTTGATTTCATCATTAATTATAGAGTGTTGTATTAAAAAAAATATTTCCCCTTACCAATTGTTCATTATCAATGAGCCACATTACAATGTCATGATAACACATTACAACAAAACATCATAACTTGAGTCATGATAACTATTATTTTAGTGATTGGTGTGACCGCCAATTTTCCATATTAAGTAGGTGGCATTACCTTCAATGATTGCAAGTCTCACCAATATGGTTTACTGAGCAAAGTCTATAATAGTAAAGTATATGATGGTCATTCATTACAAGATACATTGTGTGTATATCGATTCAAACCAAAATGAGACTGATACCTTTGAACAAAGAGACAATTCAATTGTACTAAACTCATTGCATTGAATATTAAGTTGAGGAAGAAAATCTTCTAGTTGTAGTGTAAGCCTTGAAGAAATGGTAAGTGTAACCATGTTTTAATTTATTGTTTCCAAAAAAAATAGATCTTCTACGGCGGCTTCCAATTAATGGCAATCTGGTGTTCTACACCCAATTTATCGGCAGTAGCTGAATAGAACTGTAATACACGATCTCTCTGATTTTCTGTGGTCTATGATTGCATCGCAATTGCCTGGAAGAACAGATAATGAAATCAAGAACGTCTGGAACACACATTTAAAGAAATGACTTTTGCGTATGGGCATAGATTCAGTCACACATTCACCGGCGACGACATCAAATGCCACAAATGTAAAATGCAGAAACGCAAGGCGCGAAGCTCGATTACCCAGAGATATTTTGTCGTTGCCTTTACAGGGCTATACAAATGTGGAAACCGCCAATGATCAAACAGAATCTAATCGAAGGGTTGTTGTTTCACTTCATGGTTTCTTGATCAGTT
Source organism: Picea glauca (assembly GCA_000966675.3). Lineage (NCBI taxonomy): Eukaryota > Viridiplantae > Streptophyta > Pinopsida > Pinales > Pinaceae > Picea > Picea glauca. The sequence continues at coordinate 462,431 of JZKD02S1766156.1, read as the reverse complement.
ACGATTCAGTTACACTAACTGAATCATTGTTCTGGGGCATTGGAATCATGGCTCTTGAGAATTTTGAGATTCTCGACTTGAGCGTTGGAGATTCGGAGTGTAACGGATGATGAGAGAATGAATAAAAGAAATATGATGTGACAGAGAAATGTTTTTGTTTCTCTGTAAAAGTAGTTGAACTATACGCAATGAAAATAACAGCATGAACTGAAGGAGAAAATGCAGAAATGAAGAACATAAGCTGGACAGAGCAGAAATGGTGAAAACAATAGACTGTACGAGAACTTAAGAGCATGAGAAGAACAGAGGAAGAGAAGATGGAAAGAGACAGCAAGTGGAGACAAGCATGAACAGACAGAAGCAGAGCAGAATTGCAGATTAAAGAAGAAGTAGTAAGCATTGAAATGTTTGTATTGTTCTAAGGTATTTTTCAAGTAAAGATTTAGAAATCAGGGTGGTAGGGTGGTTCTAGGGAGGACTGTGGTGCTTTGTTATTCAAGTTGGTGCTTGAATACTGGGAGTTGTAGCTTCCATCTAGTTGTGGCTAGAAAACAGGGTGGCAGGGTGGTGCTAGGGAAAACAAAGAGTTTTCTGTGTGCAAGTTGGTGCTTGTATAAGTGGAAGTAGGTGCTTCCATCCAGTTGGTCTTGGAGATCATAAGGAGCAAATATGCTTCTTTCTAGTGGGTGCTAGAGAATATTGAGGATTGGTGCTCTCTACAAGTTGCATCTTGTTAAAGAAGAGGTTGTAGCCTCACTTTGAGTTGGTGCTCAAAGATTGATGATGTACGGAACATAAAAGACTTCTTATCATTCAAAGAAGTCGAGGTTTTATCCCTTTATGGGTTTCCTCATGAATATCTGTCTCTGTGTATACCATATGTGTGATTGATGTCTATTATTTTTGTTGTTCATGTCTTGCATAATCTTGATGATCACTTGGAGAAGATTAATAATATTTCAATAGGCATAAAATTGTTTAAGCACAGTAACAACTGATTCACCCCTCCTCTCAGTTGTCTTAGTAATTTCAACAATTGATATCAGAGCGGGTTCCTTTTATTTAAAGGTAAAACAGTAAGCTTAAACATGACTAGTCATGAAGGAACTTCAACTAATAAGCCTCCTATATTTGATGGAACGAATTTTGCTTTCTGGAAAGTTAGAATGAGAGCATACATTATGGCCTTAGGTGTTGATGTTTGGGATGTAGTAGAGACTGGATATACAAAACCTGTTGTGCTAGCTTCCAAAGATGATAACCTAGAATTTAGTTTCAATGCAAAGTCAATGAATGCTATATTGGGTGGGCTTGCTGAAGCTGAGCTTGTAAAGGTGATGCATCTTGACTCTGCCAAAGAGATGTGGGATAAACTTATTAGCAGTTATGACGGAAATGGGAAAGTAAAAGGTGCCAAACTTCAGACATTGTTGGCAGCCCTACATAATTTCTTCCTTGTAAAGTGACAAATGACCATTCTTGTAGCTGCCAACACCTCCTTCTATAAATATCGCTATTTGAAGGTGACTTGCGGGTTGTAAATATGATGTTTTGATTATTCCTATTAATTTTATTCTCATTTTCATTCTTCGTTCATGATTGAAAGCATGAACGAAGCATTAAAACTTATAATTGTATTGAAATTGTATCTAAGGCTTATGAAGGGTAAATGTCTTTACAAATATTTTAAAGAAGGTTGTTTTGCTTATAATCTTATCTTATATCAATAAAAAAGTTGTTTTAAGTTGCTCATGGATTATGAGATATATCTTGAGTATTTGAATGTTACACCAAGAATCGATTGCCAATAGACTATGGGTTGTTTCATTTATAATTCTTGGTAAATCATTTTTTATTTAAATTTATCATTATGCTTTGGTTTGTAAAACGCCTCTTCTCCTAACCTTAGAAAATCAACTCCACCCTTTACACAATGATGAGATTCAAACACACCCAGTCGTATCCTATACTCTGTTTGAGGTGGCAATTTGAATCGACAGATCCATCATTCCAAGTTAAATTCTTGGGTTTCGTTCTGTACTCTTGGCATTCATTACACAAAACGCCCGATTTTTGTATGAAACCCCTTATGCTCTCATTTTTGGCTGCGCTAGGGCATTGATGAGTTTTATTTCCTTGGTTTTTGCTCTGGTTTCCTCTGTCTTTTGAAACCCTTCATACTCACAGTGAATTCTTTCTGCCTTCATGACTGCTTGTCCGAACCTTTATGGCCCCAGTCGTCCGTCTTGAACCAAATGGCCCCCAAACCTTGCTTTTGTATGACGATGCAAGCGAAGACCTTAAGAGTCAGGGTTGGGTTGAGTTTCTCAAGAAATTCCAGGGTTACAATTTGCAAGCAGCCCAGGAGTTCGCCCTCTCTTTCGATGGATGTCGAGCCAAAGTGGGTGATGTTCAATTAGAAATCACCGAGGAATTTTTGATCCAGGCAATGGGTTTTCCCCTTACCGAGAAAAAATGGTTTAAGAATTCCAAGTTGGAGGAGGTGCCATGGAGTATGTTCGTTACCTCTCAAAAAATCCAGTGCTGTGACAAAGGTATGCCAATTTCTCTCTTGAAAGATAGATGGCATGGGTTATTGGCTGTGTTGAGGCAATTTGTTACTTGTGAAGGACGCTACGGGCTTTTTTTCCTTTACCATATAAGACTGTTAATGCACTTCATCAGTTTTCAATTGAATATGCCATTTTATTTATTGAGGAGTTTATATAAAATGGATAAGAGATATAAAAGGCAGAGTTTGAATTCCAGTTTATTCCACCATGGGTTAATTAGGTTTTTGTTAGTCCATCATTTGAAACTACAGGGTGATGATTGGAATACTTTCCTAATTCATAACAGCTTTGTTACATTAAACCCTGTAGAGATGCCTATGGTTGATAAGCCTATGTTGGAAAGGTTTCATGTTCCTTCCATTTGACAGACCAGATTTCATAAGTGAAGAACCCTGTGAAAGGGGCACACCTGATAAGCCTATGTTCGAGCAACATGATGTTGACCCTAAATCTCCTGAGCGTGAGAAATATGTTTACCCTAATGCCATTGCAAAGACCGTAAATAAACACTCATGCAAACTGTTAAAGAAGAATCCAGACATTGGGTTTAATAACAAGAGGGCAGGGAGATTAATCTCGAGGAGTCTACGAAATAGATCGAAAGCTCATGTGAGCTTGATCAAAGAGATCAAGGTCCATGAAAGCTTTGATTCTAAGATCGAAAAGTTCTTGGCAAAGGAAGACCCCAATTACCCTAAATCAGATCTCAATCAGACCTTTGATTTCGTAGATAACCTGCCACCTTTCCTGAAACATAATAAAGATTTTCTAGGGATCACAATCAGTCAAAAACCCACAGTGGACAGTGGTAGTGTTTTGACGCACAGTCATGTGTCTTCTCAACCAACTGTTCCAGATCTACAGTGTGAAGTGTGTTTGTATTGGATAGGCAAATATTATACAGATGTCTCAGTCCATCAGGAAAAGATCAAGACCCTCGCAGCTCAGGTTGACTCATTAACAAGTGAAAACCACGAACTCAAAATCAGTGCACAAAGGCAAGGGAAACGCTTGAAAAGAACTAGAAATGTCCTAATAAAAAATGTTGAGTGTGTCAAAGCAGTGATCAATTCTGAGATTCTATGAGTCGAATTTAGTATTCAGTTGAAAGGTAATATTTGTTTTTATCTTAGTTGTGCTTTTATTGTTATTTTTCTAAATTAATATGGATTGAGTTAGATTTATGTTGTTTAAAATAAGACTAGTTACAACAGATTATGTAGCCAATCAATTCTTATGTAAAATTTTGATAAATATTAGTTAAATAAATATCTAATTTATTCATTTCGTTTTTCTTTCAGGATATGATGTATCTTGTGGTGATCTCATAAGCTGGAGCATTTCTGGACTTAGTTAATTAGTCATTTCCTCTTGGTTTATTTTGTAAATCAAAACAAAAACTTTTGTAATTTTAGGAGATACAGTTTGATATTGAGTGGTTTTATGACCCTCTATTTTTGTAACTAGTAAATCATCTTGAGATTTGATCCTATCCTACAAGATAGGATGTTTAGTTTACAAGTACTCTTTAAATACTACAGATTTTTGTAATAGAGGCATCTTAGCCTGGGGATGAATATGGATGATTAATTCACAAACTTGAATGGAACAACAATTCGCATTTTAGCCTTAGCTTCTTGTAATTGGTGTTCTCATTTATGCTTTGTTTATCCTAATGTACTTATAGGTTTCTGATAGCTTTAGACTTCAAAATATGTTATGTTTTTGAGATAATTCTTTTATATATTTCGTCCATATTTGATGCTTCAGATATTAAACAGAGTGATCATTTATTCAACTCAAATGACAGGATTTCTCTTTAATTTTTAGTTGAATGATTAAATGCAATGTTGTTACAATCAGATTTATCTCAATGTAATTGCTTGCAATCATAATATCACAACAACTATTTGCATCATTAATTATGTTATTAAAACTCAACTGCCAACACATTTTTCTGCATTTATTCAAAACAATTTTAAGGTTTATTGCAGGTTTACCTCTTGGACAAGGTGGTTGGATGTTCTCTAATCGTGCAGATGTTTGGATACATATCGTTAACTCATTAACATGTTAGCTCATTTATGTTTTTCTGTTGTTTTTTCATCACTGAAACTCAAATATATGGTTTGGCTTTTGACTATCCACATTTTTCTGTTTCACAATATTTTTTCTCATTAGCTTAGATTTATAAAGAAAAAACGAAAAAATATTTTATGTGTTTTCTTTATCTGCTTCTTCAAAGGAGTCATTTTTCACATTGAGTTTCGTGAGTTTAGATTAAAACTTGCAACGTGTATATCATGTACATAAATAAGATGAGTAAATATGTTGTTTTTAAATATATCTACAAAAGTTACATTATACGTATGTACACATATATATAAGTGGTTAGTTAACAGTTAGTTCTTTTATTCATTTTATTTGTTTCTTTTAGGACTTTTAGATTGGCTAACGAAGCCATTAAACCTGTCGGAATGAGTCATACCAAACGGACTGGGTTATTTAGACAACCCCGGACTGGACTCGTTCTTGCAATTGACGGATGGTCATTTTCGCCCATCAACAAATGGCGCTAGAAGGAGGGCCTGAATGACAAGATAGCCTTGTAGGAGCCTTTATTTTGAATGTATTCAATTTCCCCATGGCTCCCCAAATCGTTGTGTTGGAACATGCTTTCCACTTCTCACTACCAGTTATTCCCAACAAGACAGCTAATCTTTTTTCAGAATTCACCTTTGATGGTGAAGGGAACACATCTGCAGTAGACCATATTTCTAAATTTCTTTATAAATGTTTAAGACATAATATCATTGATCCTAATGTCACATGCAAATTGTTCGCCCTCACTTTCCGAGGTCGGGTTATATGTTGGTTTGAACCTTTTCAGGCTAATTCTATTTATTCTTTGTAACGACTTCCTTGTTACGACAACAACTCTAATAACAGGTGCAAAACAAAAAATTTGTTCAAGGAGTGTGCGCGCGTGTAGAAGTAACAGACACACTTGACTTTACGTCGCCACTCGACAACCAACAAGACGCAACCACGATGTTCATCACAAGAAGACTGAAGGCACACAACGAGTAACTGCAAGCAATATACAAGGTCATAGACATAAGGCACACCACGCAAACATTTAATGACATACTGGGTTATGCACAGTACAAACACAGAGGGAAGAATCCATAGTAGTAGATCTTACTATTTCTGCACAGGAAAGCAGGGCGTTTAATCTTAGTTCGCTGCTCCGGAGAGAGAGAAGGTCAGATAGGCTCCTGGCCGACTGCTCAGGCAGAAACTAGTAATCTCCGTCAGGTGTGTCGCAAGAGTGGAAACCCTACCTTTAAAGGGCCCGAGACTCTTGATACGGCACTGGATTCTTTACACGAAATAATCACACACACAGACATATCTCCTAAGGTTACCTAGGGGTGTCTACATCCCGCCCGACAAACTGAACAAGTAATAAAATGATTACGACCTCGTACAACATGAATTATATAAACAACACATCCTCTGGGAAGGCGCCAGTAAGAAGGTTTCTGACAATGACCATCCATGATTAAGACTTAAAGACATGATCACAGACCAACTACTTCGTTTAAAATTCATTAGTCGACGAGTTATCCAACCTTAAACAATGTAAATTTAAGTAAATGCAATCCCTCGATTACCAAATCTTAATGACCTCAAGTGCTTAATTTAGGACCTTATAATTATCTTCTATTGACGATAATTAGTTTCCTCATCCCTGCCATAAAATATCAACCATTTTTCACTTTATATTGCAAGGACCAATACCATGACCATCACATTACATCTGATAATTTATTATATCAACTACATCAACCTTAACATAAACGATAACTACACTAACCTTAACCATTTCATAATCATGAGAATTAATACTAAACGATTCATTACCCAATCATTACCATTAATTAATACCTAATCATTACCAGAATCCAGGCATATTCATTACCATAACCATTGCATAATCTCGACCTACTCATTACCATTAATCATTTTACATTCCATTAAATTATTTCAACAATTACTTTAACATTCTACCTTATAAAACCATGATTATTAACGACTATTACCATTAACATCATATTGCCATCACATTTATCACTTTAACAATTATTACCTAATACATCACAATGCCTTAACCATTATTACCTTGTAAATTCAGGTTGTGTGCTTAAGTGCGCCATTCCCAACCATATTACACCTAAATCCTTACACATGTCAACTTCGAGTCCACAAGTCGACCCATAACCAACACAATGACAGCGCAAGCGCCAAGCCCGAAACCCTTTCCACATGTCTCATCGAATATAAATAATAAAAATAAAGGTGCCAAGCATACTGGAAAAGAGAAACCAAAGAAAAACATAACACGAAATATATGGTAAAGGAAATTCTTTAGCAATCGCAAGGTAAACAGATTCTTTCATGCAATAGTATTCCTTCATTAA
>JZKD02S1766156.1:424586-438416 GCA_000966675.3 Picea glauca | reverse complement strand
TAGTAAAAACATCATGTCATCTATCATAACGCATCATAATCAAGGATAAATAGTTTAACATCATAAAATTCCAGATCACTTGCGAGCAAGTGTCCTCAAAGAATAAGTTTTCTCAATGCGCCAGAGCGGGATGTTACATTCTTTGTCTGATTTTGTAATTGAGTTTTTATCAGATTTTAACAACTATGATTATGATGAGTTAAGTGAAGAATTAAGTCGCTTAAGGAAAGAAGATCGTGAATCACTCAATGATTTTGCAATTAGGTTCATTCATATTTGTACTAGATTCCCTTTGAAAGAAATGTCCCTTATTAATGAATGGTTTGAATATCGCGTTTCTCTCTCAGACAAGCAAGATTAATTAATTGTTAACCAATCTGAATTGAGCACTAACACTCAATCTCAAGATGGTTCAAATTTTGATGTTGATCTTGAAGATTTTGAAGCACCACAATTTTTGTCAACTTCTTTCATTTTGGAAAATCATGAGCAACATCATCTTTTACAAAATGCAATTGTCACCTCTAATCATTCTTTGTCAACAATGTCTCCTCCTATCGAAGAAGGAACCTTGACTTTAAAGGACGAAAGTTGTCACACTCTCATAGATTTTATAACTGTTTCTAAAGTAAAAGAGGTCGAGTGTAAAGTTGATAATCATGTCGAAGATAAATCTTCCCCTAATTTAGTTGAACAAATCCATGATCAATCAATAGGAGACAAAATCATTAGTCATACTATTAATCAACCTTCTAACTCTAGTGATTTTCTCTCAATTTTTCCCTTACATAATGAACCAAATTGCCTCTTAGAAACTGTCTCGTATTCTTTGAAAGAGAATACAATAGAGGTTGATCAGTTTATACAAGGAGAGGGGACAAAACCAGATTTCGAAATGCATATACCTATCATTTCAAGAGATGCATTATGTCTCCTTAATTCTTCTACATATTATTCCTTGTACCCTGATATTTTTTATCCTAATGTTGTGCGATTGCATGTTCCATATTACCTTGGAGAGAATTCAACATTATATAATCAGGTACAAAGATATTACCGAATAGAAGATAAAGAGGGAAATAATTCTGCCCATGAACGTATTAATTTTTATTCTCATCAATTATCTGTGGGTAAATCAAGAAATGATTTGAAAGAATCCCAAATTGCATCTTTCGTTGATTCACCTCACTTTGTGTTTCGAGAAGGATCTAATTTTTCCATGGTCAATTTAAGGTTGAAAATTATAATCGGCCAAATATTATCGTCAATGATGATTATTCAAAAATGTTGGTCGTTCCATTTAGTTCACCTCAAATAGTCAATCTTGAAATATCTAAGCTCAATGAGAAGTTTCAAGAGAATGAGACACCTCTTTCTTGATCAAAAATCATGATAAGTTCTCGCCATCGTGATCCCAACTTTTTACAAGATTCTTTCCTTGATAGTCTAATACTTTATTCTCATCGGGAAGATTTGTCGCATGTGAATTCTTCAAAACAATCCCATGTTAGTAATTGCATGTATTATGATAGGATTGTAGATTGGTTGGAGTATTCATATCTCGAAAAGTTTCCAGGGAATGGTAAGATTACCTTCACTTTATTTAGAGATCACGGAGGTCACTTTAACACACTCATTTTATATCCTTCAGATGGAGAAAATATGGAATGAAAGGAAAATTTTCGGGAGGATGGGGCACTTCGGTTTAGGCCAATGGTTATGTCAGGTCCCCATAACTCTCACAACCTTCATAATCTCATTTTTCATATTTTTGTAACCCATATAATGACAAAATTTCCAAATGGATGGAGGATTCATACAACAAGAATGTTCAAGGGAATAGTAAGATCATGCTTGACTTGTTTTTAAATGATGATGATAAAGGTGAGTATGATATATTTTGTCATTTTTCGATATACTATCATTCTTGTTAGTAATATGTGATTTTGTTTCTACTGTAGGATTGGAGTTACTCTGATGGCTACATTGGAAGAATGACTTCACGTAGTATTCTGATTTGTTTAGTAGTTAGAGTAGGTTTAGAAGTAGGTTTTATTTTGGTTTTATTTCTCACTGTTTCTCTTTGTATTAATGCAGTCATGAACACAATTGGGTGCACCAAGAGAACCATAATATGACTGTTGTCAGGGAAGTCTGCTTGATCCTTTTCTCTCTGCTTTCGTTGAATATTTATTTTCAAATCCGTAGTATTATTATGAAAATTTTAAATGGAAAGTAAAGAGCTAAATAAATATGAACTGTAAATTCAACCCCGACCCAAGGTACCACGAGTAGGACTGCATTCACATCAATGAGTATTTTTCTATTTTCTTTCAGTTTCTCAAGAGATATTTCGCGTGATGTTTTCGGATCCACCTTTGTACATATTTTTTCTATTTTGTTTTACTTTTGTTTTCTGATTTTGGTTCTTTTCATTTTTGCTTGTTTTCACTGCTTCCTGGTCAAACTTATCTTTGTGTCACCTTTTAGTTCGTGGAGGGAAACCAGAATGCATCATTATGAAGCAACTATTAAGGTCTTTTCAAGAGAATCAATGTTGTAAAACGCTGAAACACGGACTAGCTAAAGAAAATTTCTGTTTGAAACAAATTCCCTGGTCTCACTTTATAATTATGAGCAGACACGACCACCTTTAAAGCTTTTTACGTTGTCCCTGATTTTAAAGAAAGCAACTCAAGTATGCCTTCATGTCATCGAAAAATTAGTTTCATCAAGAAACTAACTTCAGATCATAATGAAGGTGATTAAGCAGAAAATTAAAGGCTGAAAAATAACAAGTGTTCTAAAGACTGAAATTTTCAGCATCACCCCACTCTTCTGAATATCTTAAAAATTATATCAGATTGTAAACAATTTCTCAAGAGTTGTGGGAAGTGTTTGTAAACCCGCCAGGATACTGAACATGTCTATTGGAAGAGGATAAATGCATGCATGGTGCCGATACAACTTCGTTGGGGTATTGAACAGGCCTGCTGGCAGCGAAGCAATGTCGGGTTCAAGAAAATTATCAGGTATAAATTTTGATATTGGCCTTAAGTATCCTTCATTTTGAATTGAAATTTCTTGGACAGGGTAGAGGCGTCAGTGAGGTAATTGACATCCCTGTCGAGGCTATAGATACATGCTCACAGCAGTGGCCCTGTCAACAATATCGGAGCCATTAAATTGAACATCGTTGCTCTCATTTTTAAAATTTGTCACCGAATTTCAATTAAACGGGAATATATCTGAGGTTGGACTGTGTAACGATTGTTGGGATGCTTGATGTCCTTCAGCTATTTTTTGATCTGTAATCATTCTAAGCAGTCCTAACATGAACTTGTCAGTGATGCAGAGATAACTGTTTCTCCCAATAAGTCGCCATTGTTGGCAGCCCTACATAATTTTTTCCTTGTAAAGTGACAAATGACAATTCTTGTAGCTGCCAGCACCTCCTTCTGTAAATATTGTTATTTGAAGGTGACTTGTGAGTTGTAAATGTGATGTTTTGATTATTCCTATTAATTTTATTTTCGTTTTCATTCTTCGTTCATGACTGAAATCATGAACGAAGCATTAAAACTTATAATTGTATTGCAATTGTATCTAAGGCTTATGAACAGTAAATGTCTTTACAAATCTTCTAAAGAAGGTTGTTTTTCTTTGAAGCTTCTCTTATATCAATAAAACAATTGTTTTAAGTTGCTCATGGATTATGAGATATATCTTGAGTATTTGAATGTTACACCAAGAATCGATTGCCAATAGACTATGGGTTGTTTCATTTATAATTCTTGGTAAATCATTTTTTATTTAAATTTGTCATTATGCTTTGGTTTGTAAAACGCCTCTTCTCTTAACCTTAGAAAATCAACTCCACCCTTTACAAAATGATGAGATTCAAACACACCCGGTCGTATCCTGTACTCTATTTGAGGTGGCAGTTTGAATCGACAGATCCATCATTCCAAGTTAAAGTCTTGGATTTCGTTCTGTACTCTTGGCATTCATTACACAAAACGCCCGTTTTTTGTATGAAACCCCTTATGCTCTCATTTTTGGCCACGCTAGGGTATTGATGAGTTTTATTCCCTTGGTTTTTGCTCTAGTTTCCTCTGTCTTTTGAAACCCTTCATACTCACAGTGAATTATGTTTGCCTTTGTGACTGCTTCTACGAACCCTTATGGCCCCAGTCGTCCATTTCAAACCAAATGGCCCCCAAACCTTGTTTTTGTATGATGATGCAAGCGAAGACCTTAAGAATCAGGGTTGGGTTGAGTTTCTCAAGAAATTACAGGGTTACAATTTGCAAGCAGCCCAGGAGTTCGCCCTCTCTTTCGATGGATGTTGAGCCAAAGTGGGTGATGTTCAATTAGAAATCATCGAGTAATTTTTGATCCAGGCAATGGGTTTTCCCCTTACCGGGAAAAAATGGTTTAAGAATTCCAAGTTGGAGGAGATGCCATGGAGTCTGTTCATTACCTCTTGGAAAATCCAGTGTTGTGATAAAGGTATGCCAATTTCTCTCTTGAAAGATAGATGGCATGGGTTATTGGTTGTGTTGAGGCAATTTGTTACTTGTGAAGGACTCTACGGGCTTGTTTTCCTTTACCATATAAGACTGTTAATGCACTTCATCGGTTTTCAATTGAATATTCCATTTTATTTATTGAGGATTTTATATAAAATGGCTAAGAAATATAAAAGGCAAAGTTTGAATTCCAGTTTATTCCACCATGGGTTAACTAGGATATTGTTATTCCATCATTTGAAACTACAGGGTGACGATTGGGATACTTTCCTAATTCGCAACAGCTTTGTTACATTAAACCCTATAGAGATGCTTGTGGTTGATAAGCCTATGTTGGAAAGGTTTCCTGTTCCTTCCATTTGACAGACCAGATTTCTTAAGTGAATAACCCTGTGAAAGGGGCACACCTGATAAGCCTATGTTCGAGCAACAGGATGTTGACCCTAAATCTCCTGAGCGTGAGCAATATGTTTACCCTAATGCCATTATAAAGACCGTAAATAAATTCAAATGAAAACTGTTAAAGAAGAATCCATACATTGGGTTTAATAACAAGAGGGCAAGGAGATTAATCTCGAAAAGTCTACGGAATAGATCAAAAGCTCATGTGAGCTTGATCAAAGCGATCGAGTTCCATAAAAGCTCTGATTCCGAGATCGAAAAGTTCTTGGCAAAGGAAGACCCCAATTACCCTAAATTGGATCTCAGTCAGACCTTTGATTTCGTAGATAACCTGCCACCTTGCCTGAAACATAATAAAGATTTTTCAGGGATCAAAACCAGTCAAAAACCTACAGTGGACAGTGGTAGTGTTTTGACGCATAGTCATGTGTCTCCTCAACCAACCGTCCTAGATCTACAATGTGAAGTGTGTTTGTATTGCATAGGCAAATATTACACAGATGTCTCGGTCCTTCAGGCAAATATCAATACCCTCGCGGCTCAGGTTGACTCATTAACAATTGAAAACCACGAACTCAAAATCAGTGCACAAAGGCAAGGGAAACGCTTGAAAAGAATTGGAAATGTCGTAATAAAAAATGCGGAGTGTGTCAAAGCAGTGATCAATTCTGAGATTGTATGAGTCGAATTTAGTATTCAGTTGAAAGGTAAGATTTGTTTTTATCTTAGTTGTTCTTTTATTGTTATTTTTCTAAATTAATATGGATTGAGTTAGATTTCTGTTGTTTAAAATAAGACTAGTTACAACAGATTTTGTAGCCAATCAATTCTTATGTAAAATTTTGAAAACTATTAGTTAGATAAATATCTAATTTATTCATTTTGTTTTTTTTTCAGGATATGATGTATCTTGTGGTGATCTCATAAGCTGGAGAATTTATGGACTTAGTTAATTAGTCATTTCCTCTTGGTTTATTTTGTAAATCAAAACAAAAACTTTTGTAATTTTGGGAGATACAGTTTGATATTGAGTGGTTTTATGACCCTCTATTTTTGTAACTAGTAAATCATCTTGAGATTTGATCCTATCCTACAAGATAAGATGTTTAGTTTACAAGAACTCTTTAAATACTACAAATTTTTGTAATAGAGGCATCTTAGCCTAGGGTTGAATATGGATGATTAATTCACAAACTTGAATGGAACAACAATTCGCATTTTAGCCTTAGCTTCTTGTAATTGGTGTTCTCATTTATGCTTTGTTTATCCTAATGTACTTATAGGTTTTTGATAGCTTTAGAATTCAAAATCTGTTATGTTTTTGGGATAATTCTTTTATATGTTTCGTCCATATTTGATGCTTCAGATATTAAACAGAGTGATCATTTATTCATCTCAAATGACAGGATTTCTCTTTAATTTTCAGTTGAATGCTTAAATGCAACGTTGTTACAATCAGATTTATCTCAATGTAATTGCTTGCAATCATAATATCACAACAACTATTTGTATCATTCATTTTGTTATTAAAACTCAACTGCCAACACATTTTTCTGCATTTATTTAGAACAGTTTTAAGGTTCATTGCAGGTTTACCTCTGGGACAAGGTGGTTGGATGTTCTCTAATTGTGCAGATGTTTGGATACATATCGTTAACTCATTAACATGTTAGCTCATTTATGTTTTTCTGTTGTTTATTCATCACTGAAACTCAAATATATGGTTTGGATTTTGACTATCCACATGTTTCTGTTTCACAGTATTTTTTCTCATTAGCTTATATTTATAAAGAAAAAACGAAAAAATATTTTATGTGCTTTCTTTATCTGCTTCTTCAAAGCAGTCATTTTTCACATTGAGTTTCATGAGTTTAGATTAAAACTTGCAACATGTATATCATGTACATAAATAAGATGAGTAAATATGTTGTTTAAATATATCTACAATAGTTACATTATACGTATGTACACATATGTATAAGTGGTTAGTTAACAGTTAGTTCTTTTATTCCTTTTATTTGTTTCTTTTAGGAATTTTAGATTGGCTAATGGAGCCATTAAACCCGTCGGAACGAGTCATACCAAACGGCTTGGGTTATTTAGACAACCCCGAACCGGACCCGTTCTTCCAGTTGACGGATGGTCATTTTCGCCCGTCAACAGACATATAGATTGAAATTTGAACAACTAAAGATGAATGAGGATGAAACAGTTGGTAAATATTTTTTAAGAGTTGAGGAGCTTGTAAATTCCATGAAGGGTCTTGGTGAGAAGATTGAAGATGCACTTTTAGTTCAGAAGATTTTAAGATCTCTCCCTGAAAGATTTAATCCAAAAGTTTCTGCAATAGAAGAACCGAATGATCTTAAAATTTTGCCTATGGACCAACTCCTAGGAACTCTGACTGCTTATGAAATGAGGATAGGTAAATATAAACCCACCTCTATAGAAGCATCATTTAAAGAAAATAAGAATGAGGATTATGGGCCTGATGAAATTGAAGAAAAATTTGTGAGAAGACTAAAGAAAGGATCAGGCAAGTACCAAGGCAAGTTGCCCTTCAAATGTTTTAATTGTGGAAATATAGGTCACTTTGCATCTAAGTGTCCACACAAGAAGAAGGACTAGAACGTTGAAGGTGAAGAGAAGTACATATCCAAGAAATTTGGTAAAAAGAAAAGTTTATGTGTAAACAATGATGACACTTCAGGAGACACAGATAGTGATTTTGCTTGATGAAGATAAGGTTAATGACTTTATTCTTATGGCCAAAGAGGATTATGATAATAAAATCACAAGAAGTGATGTTAATGATGAATAAGTTGTGGTTGACTTGGAAGGAGAATTGATCAGTTCCTTGGAAGAAATCGCTAGACTCATATTTAAGAAGAAAAAGCAAAAACAATTGTCGATACAGTTTGAGAAAGACAGTAAAAAACCTAATGAAGACTTTGCCCTGCTAAAAGTGGAACTAGAAGAGGAAAATAAAGTAGAGGACATTTTGAAACAACAGTTATAAGAGAAGAAGGAAATATGTGAAGCCTTGGAAGAAGAGGTAGTAAAAACCAGAAAAGAGATGGAGAAGTTTAAAGCATTGTATCTCCAAAATCTTCCAAGCATTAAAGCCTCAGCAGAACTAAATGACATTCTGAGCAAACAAAGATCTCCTTTGTTGAAGAATGGTTTAGGCTATGTAAGTGGTTCAAGTAGAAAACAACCAGAAAGCAAAGAGCTAGTAAAGATGATCAAGTTCCAAGTCAGCAGACAATCAGACCATGTGAGTATTCTGCCACCAAAAGCTAATAAAGACAAGATGATCCCTAATAAAAAACAAAGATATCGGAAGATGGAGAAACAAATGCCAAGAAGAAGGCCATCCTTCAGGTACCAAAATTTCTTCCATGGTTGTTGTTTTTACTGCTCTAATTTTGGTCATAAGATTGCAAATTGTCAAATTAAGTTTAGAGACATGCAACTGAGGAGATCAAGAAATAAACAATCTTTGCAACATAGAACTAAATAGCCAATGAATAGAAAAAGTTGCACCAATCACTTTTACCTATTGAACAATGAGCTCGAATGCTATAACTTTCATAACTTCGGCCACAAAGTTGCAAACTGCCTTCTGAAGAATTACAAAGCAGATCCAAGGATAAAACCCTTAGCTAGAAATGCCAGCACATGGAAAAAGAAAGATAGTGAAAAATGTGGTCTAGTACTTTCAACTCAAAAAATAAATACCCCTGGTATATAGATAGTGGATGTTCCAAGCACATGACTGGAGACAAGGATAAGTTTGTGTCTATAAGTAAAATCAAAACAGGAAATGTGACCTTTGGAAATGATGAACCAGGTAAAATCAAGGGTAAAGGGATGGTGAGTTTGAGCAATGGTAAAGGAAAATCCCAGGATGTTCTACTTGTAGATGGGTTGAAACATAATTTTCTCGGTGTAAGACAAATGTGTGACAGAGGATGTGAAGTGGTCTTCACTTCCAAAGATTGTAAGATAAAGTATGCAAACTCAGGACAAGTGGTGGCTAAAGGCATAAGTACATATAATAATGTATATGTGATGAAAGAAGATAGAGAAGAGTGTCATCTAATCAAACATGATGAAATATGGTTATGGCATAGACTTGGACATCTAAACTTTGACCACTTAATCAAGCTCAAAAATCTTGAGTCAGTAAAAGATCTTCCAAGAATATCAAAGCCACAAGATTCTATGTGTAAACCTTGCCAAGTAGGAAAGCTAACTAGGACACAGTTTAAATCCAAGAGCTCTACTTCAACAAAGAAACCACTCCAATTAGTTCATATGGATTTATGTGTACCATCAAGACAGGAAGGCACATGGAAGGAAAACTACTTCATGCTAATCATTGATGATTACTCCAGACTCACTTGGGTTTCTTTTCTCAAAGAAAAAGCTGAAGAATTTGAGAAATTTAAAATATTTAAGGCTTTAACTGAGAATAAAAAAGGCAACAGGTTAAAGTCAGTAAGATCAAATAGAGGAGGAGAATTTATTTCAAGTGATTTCAAGGAATTCTGTGATAAACATGGGATCAAGAGAGAATACACAATCCTAGGAACTCCACAGCAAAATGGAGTAGTTGAGAGGAAAAATAGAACAGTTCAACAAATGACCAGGTCAATGATGAATGAGAAGAACATTGGTCAAACCTACTGGGTAGAAACAATACACAGAACAATCCATATTCTTAACAAATCCCACCTCAGACCACACAGTGACAAGACACCTTATGAATTGTGGTATGGAAGACCTGCTTCAATCAAACACTTCAAAGTCTTTGGGAGTAAGTGCTACATAAAGAATAATAATGAAAACCTTGGCAAGTATGATGACAGGGTTGATGAAGGCATCTTCGTAGGATATGCTACCAATAGTAAAGGATATAGATGCTTTAATAAAAGATTGTATAAATTAGTTGATTACATTGATTTAAAGGTTTATGGAGTCCTAGTAAGAGAGGTGAGCAATATTGAGTCTGATACAGAGGACACATCTGAAGCTGAAGATGAACAGGTCCAAGAATCAGAAAAAAGAAGACTCTGAGTCAGATGGAAGATTCTACACCTGTGAGCACACCTATGGTGGTTGGTTGCAAGCTCAGTAAAGATGATATTCCACTTGATGTTGAACAAAGAACATATTGATCAATGATAGGCAGTCTTATGTACATCACAACATCCCGTCCTGATATAATGCAAGATGTTGGAATGGTAGGTCGTTATTAGTCTGCTCCTAAATGAAGTCATTTAGCAGTTGTCAAAAGGATATTCAAATATTTGAAGGGTACAATGACTTATGGTCTCTGGTATCCTAGAAATCAGAATTTTCAATTAACTGCATATTCAAATGTTGATTGGGAAAACTGTTTGGATGAGAGAAAGAGCACCAGTGGAGGTGCATTCTTCTTAGGTGATTCGTTAGTAGCATGGATTAGTAAGAAGCGGGGATATATTTCATTATCAACTACAGAGGCAGAGTAGATTGTTGTTGCTACTTGTTGCACTTAGATATTATGGATGATACAAACTCTTGCAGATTTGAAGGTAACTTATACTAATTCAATTCCACTTCACTGTGATAACACCACTGCCATTAGTGTCTCCAAGAATGTTGTTCTACATGAAAATACTAAGAATATACCAATAAAATATCATTTTCTCAAAGAGCAAGTTACAAATAGAGTTGTTCGGCTGAATTATATTCCTTCCATAGAGCAGATAGTTGATATCTTCACTAAACCGCTTGCAAAAGCTCAATTTGAGTATCTACGCCAGAACTTGGGCGTGACCCTGTTATCAAGTTAAAATAGCTTATCTGATTAGGGGGAGAGTTCTTATTGTATCTTTGTTTAGGGGGAGAATAGAGTCACTCTCAGTTTTCTTTGACATTGATGTCAAAGGGGGAGAACAGGTGTGGTTTGGATGCTAGAGTTGGAGGTCTAAGCAGAATAGTGCAGCCTTTCAAAGTTTCCATCAATGCCAAAGGGGGAGATTATTGGCATGTTTTACAAGAAGCGTGTGCTTGTCATTGATGACAAGAACAACAGCGATGATGGAAAACATGAAAATTATAAGCTCGAGAGGAGAAGTGAATAGTATGCAAAGATCAAAGCTCAGAAGGGAAAGCGCAGTACAGAAACATGATCAGGATCAAAATCTTCACAGGACAAACCAAGACCGTTGATACGCATGCGCCAGATCAACGATGGGGATGAATTGCAGAGAGAAAAAGAAGAATTAAACGACTCACTATTTCCAATCCTGCAATTAATTAGGACTGTCAGATCTCATAGCTTCAAAGATCGACGATTGTGGTTGACTCACCAACAAACGCACAACTTCAAATTGCGGAGCTTGGGTGACGAATTAAATCACTCAAAAGTTGTTGTTCCGCAATCATCCTTGATCATGGATCTGCTTCAAGAGTCTCCATGACCATTGGATCACTTTAAGTGGAAGGATAAGATAAGCGGAGCAAAAGGGTTGAGAATTCGAATACCTGAATACCCAAGAGCCATTGGATCACTTTTGAGTGGAAGGATAGGATAAGCTGAAAGATCTGAGATCTCAATCATCCAAATTTATGTCATTCGTCAGATTGAATTAATGGAAGGATAGGATAAGAGAGGTAAAATATCTGAGATCTCAACTATGTGAATATCTGACAACTGTTGGATCATTCTAAAGTGGAAGGACATGATAAGCTAGAATAAGAGTCGTTGGATTTAAAACCAAGGCAAAGTAACATCGCAGACAGATCGAGTCGTCGATCTAAGATCTTGATCAACGAACAACATTTGTTTCGGGTCTAAAGATGTGAGGAGGTTACACTCAGGAAAAATCTCACTTCAAGATTTTTTCAGTTTGAGATTTGAAATACCCTAAGCCTGGAGAGCTGGAGAGCCAAAATAAATTCTTGACCATCGAATCATCCGAAGTAGATCTCAGTCGTTAGATCCTCCGAAGAATATCTCAAGCATCAGATCGTCCGAAGTGAATCTGGGCCGTCTGATCTAGAACATCAGTTTTAGTTTTGAAATTCTCAAAGCCTGGAGAGTCAGAGAGCCGAAACAAATTCTCGACCGTTTTATCATCCGAAGTAGATCTCAGTCATCAGATCATCCGAAGAAGATCTCAAGTGTCATATCATCCAAAGTGAATCTAGGTCGTCTGATCCAGAGCGTCATTTTGAGATTTGAGATTTCAAAAGTCCAGAGACCCAAAGGAGATCTCGACCGTTGATCGAGAAAGGGGCCACAGAACCATTGATCTGGTTGAAAGGTCAAATTCCCGAAGTGGAGGCAGAGTCGTCGATTGAGAAGGACAGGTGTCCGCAGATCATCGACTCTAAAAGATTGGCATATGGAGGAAAGAAGGGTTTGAGATTTGAAACTCTCGAAGCCCTGATCACAAAATAAATCACAACTGTTGATTTAGGAAGGTTAGATATGATCCGCAGATCGTGAAAGAACAAATCTGAACCATCCGTTCAGGAGCACCATTAAGATCGTGAGATGGATGGTCCCATCTTATTGCGGGGCTTGAAGGTGCACGAACTTTAAAATGTTGAGGGCGGGCCTCATTCGAAACCATGGTTTTGGAGAAAGGACATGTGGAGGCTCGAGGTAAATTGTGGGGAAAAATGCAGTTTGATTTCAAACCAACTTTGGCCACGCCCGCAATCGCATGGTCACATGAGATCATCACCCAAGGTCACATCAGCGGAAGATAGGGGAAGGATATAGCGCTTCTAGGCTCCACATCGAAGGTTACGCATTGAAAAGTAAAAAATGCCTCTAAGTGTATAATCAAACAGCGTTGATCAAACAAAATCTGATCGAAGGGTTGTTGTTTCACTTCGTGGTTTCTTGATCAGTTACGATTCAATTACACTAACTGAATCATTGTTCTAGGGCGTTGGAATCATGGCCCTTGATAATTTTGAGATTCACGACTTGAGCTTTGGAGATTCAGAGTGTAACGGATGATGAGGGCATGAATAAAAGAAAGATGTTGTGATAGAGCAAGGTTGTTGTTTCTCTATAAAAGTAGTCGAACTGTACGCAATGAAAATAACAGCATGAACTGAGGGAGAAAATGCATAAATGAAGAACATAAGTTGGACAGAGCATAAATGGTGAAAACAGCAGACTGTATGAGAACTTAAGAGCATGAGAAGAACAGAGGAAGATCATATGGAAAGAGATAGCAAGTGGAGACAAGCATGAACAGACAGAAGCAGAGCATAATTGCAGAACAAAGAAGAAGTGGTAAGCATTGAAATGTATGTATTGTTGTAAGGTATTTTTCAAGTAAAGCTTTAGAAATCAGGGTGGTAGGGTGGTGCTAGGGAGGACTGTGGTCCTCTTTTATTCAAGTTGGTGCTTGAATACTAGGAGTTGTAGCTTCCATATAGTTGTGGCTAGAAAATAGGGTGGCAGGGTGGTGCTAGGGAAAATGAAGAGTTTTCTATGTACAAGTTGGTGCTTGTATAAGTGGAAGTAGGTGCTTCCATCCAGTTGGTGTTGGAGATCATAAGGAGAAAATATGCTTCTTTCTAGTGGGTGCTAGAGAATCTTGAGGGTTGGTACTCTCTACAAGTTGCAGCTTGTTAAAGAAGAGGTTGTAGCCTCAGTTTGAGCTAGTGCTCAAAGATTGATGATGTACAGAACATAAAAGACTGCCTATCATTCTAAGAAGAAGAGGTTTTCTCCATTTATGGGTTTCCTCATGAATATTTGTCTATGTGTGTTACACATTATTTTCGTCATCCCTATGATCGTTAATGATGTAAACCTATCTATTGCCTTTAGAGGGGTCACAGTGGCCTGAGTTCCTGAAGAGAGAAGGAAGAAGAA
>JZKD02S1766156.1:393082-417100 GCA_000966675.3 Picea glauca | reverse complement strand
TTTTGGTTGGTTTGTGTTGTTTTGATATTGACTACACAAGAGCACTGGAGTGAAGCGGGAGCAACAAAGACTATAGGAAGCGATTATAAGGTATGTTACTTATTCTCGCCTCTTACTAAATTCAATATTTAAAACTTAAGGAAAGAGTCCTATTTTGTCTTGTTTTGTTCTAGATCCAGGTGGATCTAGGGAGATCGGTTTGTGTCCGCACTTACGGATTTATCCATAAACAATGTGTATACCATATGTGTGATTGATGTCTATTATTTTTGTTGTTCATGTCTTGCATAATCTTGATGATCACTTGGAGAAGATTAATAATATTTCAATAGGCATAAAAAAATTTAAGCACAGTAACAACTAATTCACCCCCCCCCCCTCTCAGTTCTCTTAGTAATTTCAACAAACCCAACCAATAGCAGAGGCAAAGTTTGTCAGATTTAACTATATATCCAATGTTTTTAAACAAAGTTCTGAGAACTAGAAAAACAAAAAGATTGTCTATATTCTTTTGGATACTGTCTCTTGGCCCACTTTGTAGATTTTAACCTTGTACAATATTTACTGCAGACAGATTTTCAGTTAAAGAACAGAAAAGATACAATGGAAAATACAAACATTACACAGAGATTTTTCCCTTGGAAACCCAAACTGAGAAAACCAGCATATTATATATTCATTCATAGTGATACATTGTTTACAATACAATATACATATAGGAGCCAGCGGCATCCAAAACCCTAACCCATTGACCTGGATTAGTCAACAACCCTAATTCCTTAAACGGAAATAGAAAACCGTCGGAAAAAACCATGTGCCAAAAAACCGCCCCAACAATGGACACAAAAATTGAGGCAACACAAAAAACGAGGAAAAAATAAGATATGTTTCCCGAGACAAAAAACAAATTCTCAGGGGCGCTGCCCCCAAACCCCTGCACGCTTGGCGCAACACAAACACTACTACTTGTGCAAAGAATATAACACATACCCAACATTCTCCCACTTGTTGCTTTATTTGCATACAGGGGGTTTCAGAGTTACATAGTCAACAATCTAGGGAAGCAATTCCCATGGATAATCTACACCAAGAGAACTTCTCATTGCTCAAATATTTTGTTAAAGAATCTGCAACATTCTTCAAAGTGTCCACCTTCATCAGCAATACTTTCTTTTCTTCAACCATGTCTCTCACAAAGTGATATTGAATATGAATATGTTTTTTCTTTGAATGATAAGTCGAGTTCTTCGCCATAAAAATTGCACTCTGACTGTCACAATCTATCCTTACAGCTTGTTGTACCAACCCAATACCTGAACACAATATTTGTAACCATATTTCTTCCTTACTTGCATGAGTGGCTGCCATGTATTCAGCTTATGTAGTTGAAAATGCCACTACATCTTGTCTTTTGCTCATCCAACTTATTGCTCCTCCAAATAGGTTAAATACATACCCACTTGTAGATCTCCTACGATCTAGATCTCTAGCCTAGTTTGCATCCACAAATCCATGTATATCCAACACTCTGTCCAATCCCGATCTTCCTTGCTAGCACTATCCATAGCTAGAAATGTCATGCAAATACCTGAAATCCCTTTTTACTGTTGTCCAATGCTCATTCCTTGGTTTTGACATATACCTGCTCAAAACTCCCACTGCATGTGCAATGTCCGGTCTAGTATAAACCATTTCATACATCAAACTGCCAAATGCACTCACATATGGAACACGAGACATGTCCTCCTCCTCTTCCTGTTTCTTGGGACATTGATTCGCAGATAACGTTACACCAACAGGAATAGGAACCTTGACTGGTTTACATTCCTGCATATTAAACCTCTGCAATATTGTCTCGACATATTTTATCTGATTTAACCATAGTTTTCTCTTTTTCCAATCTCTTTTAATTTACATTCCCAAAATGAAATTTGAAGCACTGAGATCCTTCATGTCAAATTTAGAGGAAAACTGAGTTTTCACATCCTGGATAATCTCCTTGTTGTTTCCTATCATCAACATGTCATCCACATACAAGACCAAATAAATCAAATGATCACCAATTAATTTAAAATACACACAATGATCCTCTTTGCTTCTTGTGAAACCAAGTCCCAACATATAAGTATCAAATTTTTGATACCACATCCTTGGTGATTGTTTTAAACCATACAGGGACTTTTTCAGCTTGCATATCAGCTCCTTCTTTCCCTTCACAACAAATCCTTCTATCTGCTTCATATAGATTTCTTCTTCCAGATCCCCATGTAGGAATCTTGTCTTTACATCCATCTGTTCTACTTCAAAATAAAATGCAGAAGCAACATATAAAAAAAATATTATAGAGGTTAACGGAAACAAGAGAAAAAATCTCACCAAAATCAATTCCCTCAACCTGGGAATAACTCTTTGCTACTAACTGAGCTTTGTACTTCTCTATTTTTCCTTCTGCATTCAACTTCTTTTTAAGTACCCATTTGTTGCCAATGGGATTTCTTCCAGTCCACAACTCCACTAGATCCCAAGCCTCATTCTTATCCAAGGATTCCATTTCTTTGTCCATGGCCTTTTTCTAGAGATTTCCATCCTCTGAATCCACTACCTCCCTAACAGTTCTAGGATCATCATCAGTAATAGACAAATCAAAATTTGAACGACAATCAGATGGAGTATACCTTTCTTGTAGCCTTCTTTCTCGAACCAATCTCCTCAATACTGGAGTATGAGGATCTTCTTCTTCCGATTCATGTTCTTCTGTAGAGTTTGATTCATCATCCTTTAAATCAAACTCTATTTTCTCTGGTTCTTCCTTACTTGGTAGGTGTTAGCACTGAAAGTCACACTTTGACTGCTAAAGTGTAAGCTCAACACCCATCAAAATGTAAAAGATAATTTTGGTTTTGAATAGGTGGATCAACAAGATGGAGAAAGAAAGGGAGAGGGAAGCAAATTGCAGATCAGTAGGCTACACCAACAGGCAATGGAGTCACAAACATTCTACTCATCGAAGGCAATAACCCTGCTCAACAGAAAACAAGAGTATATGCTGATAGGTGGAAGAATGAAGAAGGAAAACATAAGATAGAATGTTCACTAAATAGAGATCCTCTCAATTTAATGAATCAACAAATACTTGAATATAAACAATGACTGATGGGCAAAATACAGTAGATCCTCTACTGCTTAGGGATCCATAAATCATTGGCAGCCTTTGATCCTCAAATCTGCAATATATTCAAATAAGAAGATATATAAACAAAATAATTACAATCTGAAATCACAGCTCTCATGAGTCTCCAATAGCAGTAATTCTTACAATCATAAAATGCCCACAGGCTTACAAATGAACACACACAGATCAAATCCCCTTCTCCAAGAGCTCTCTCCTTCCTTAAATAGAAAATAGCATCCAAATGACCTTAGGAGGTCGAATCCCATAATCCAAGTTTTAAGTTAGTCACTCAAAACTGGCAGAAGCGTCCAAAAATAACTCTACACAATTTGGTCTCTGGCAAAATTTCGGTAGCGCCCGCCTGTGTGTCTGTGTGCAATTTGGTAGCACCGTCATAATTCACAGCTACATCACTTCAACGTTGACAGATTTGGTAGCATATGACATGAAAACGGATTTGGTAACAACCTATGGAATTCATAGTGCCATCATTATACTACTTAACAGATTTGGTAACATTTTAGGTAGTAAAATGGCAGACCATGCTATATAGACAATTTTGCAGTGCCATGGTGCTACAGAATATCTATGCTTTTCCATATGATGAGACTAATCAAGAGCTTTGAGTTGATATATGAAAGCCTCTGTTTAACCTATTAGAGGTTATTTAGTTGCTTATGGAGACGCAAGCCTCTTTTAGTTGCAAATTCTTGTGTTAACATAGGCTCCATGGGGGATAGAGTTCTCCTGTGAGGCTCTAAGAACTCTTGTAGTTTCAGTGCCTTATTCTAGGGCTTCTCCCAACCTTTAACCTCTGCAATATGCTTTGATATGTGACCTTCAACTAAAACTAAATGCAAATGAAAACTGAAACTGACAAAAATGATGAAAACGATGCTTGTCCAACAAGCTTATTGCACACACCTACTCTAATTATTGGGAAAATGAAGCATTCAAGTTACATGAAACAACCAATGAAGTCATTTCATCATTTTTTCAACTATTTGAAGCTTTGAAATGTGCTTCCTTAAGAACCAGAGATAATTCATACTTGAAGGCACATCAAAGAAATATTTGGCAATACACTTTCCATTGAAGAAATCAGTGAGCCTAGGCTCACTTTCTGCTTGCAGACAGGATGCAAATGGATCCTGGAAAACATCATCAATACTTGCCCCTACGACATTGCTTTGTGTAAAAAGGAAAAGTATTGCATTAGGTCCTTCCTCCATTGTGCTTGGTTGTTGCATTGCTTGCTGATTTTCTTATTCATTCTCAATGCATATGGCCTTGGTCACTCCTGGTCATGAGGTGTATTAGGAAAATGTCTTAGTGATGCTTATCTTTCCTTAATTTCAACCTCTCTCATCTGCTCACATGGCATTTGATCTTGGCTGCTTGATGAAACTGAGATTGTGTCTTCGAGAGGAATAGGGGACTGATAGGGCAGTCCATCACAATTAGAAGTTCTTGGGAAACTACATTATTTTGTCTTATCTTCTTATTTTGAGGGATATTCATCATATCTTGGCTTATGGTCCCAATTTCTCAGTTTTTCACCTTGTAAACTTAGATTATCATCTTTTTCTTCTTTTTCAGCAACAAAAATATGACATGAGCGTTGAAACAAGCTATTGTTACTTTGATGGGAAGGGTACTTCTCTGATATAAGGTCTTCAATTGACTGTTCATGGAAATCATCTTCATTAATCATCATAAAAAGGTGAATCAATGACCATTTGACTATTATTGGCTGAGGGGATTAGTACAATAGCTGGGACAGCTGGTTGTTCAAGGAAAACATCCTCATAGTCATCAAAACTTGGCAAATCATGGCACATTGGTTCATTAACAATAGGAGGGATTACAACAACAACTGGTAATCTATGAATTCATCCATGACAAGCTACAACACTATCCTCATGATAAAATAACTATGAACCTAAGACAACCTCTTGACTTAAAGAATCAAGAAAAGGAGGAGATAGGGAAATGATGGATTGTCCATATTGATCTTTCTCTTGGGGACCTAGATTTTGACATGAACGATGCATTTGTTCTTCAAATTTAGGAAAATCATTATGAAACTCATCATCTAAGTCCTACTCTCTACAATCATCCCCTTCATCATCACTGCTAGAGGAATCACTTGCTGAATCCTGAATATATGATGCATACCCCTCACAACAATTCTCAAAAAGTCTTTCAGTTGGATAAATTATCTTGCAATGAGAATAAAAGACATCATGAAAGTCCTTCAAAGAGGAAATACTAGAAGCAGGGAGTGTTATATACCATTGCCTCGCATAGCCTTCCAATGAATACATGAACATTTTCATTAATATATCTGCATGATGGATGTCAAGCTGCTGCATCAAAGCATGAAATTCATGAACATGCTCAGTAGGGTTGTCATTCTCACCTTCATAAAATCTGGGTAGCAGATCTTGCCATTCATCAATTTGAGGCACAGAATGTGGATAACCATCTATGGCTGAGAAATTGAGTGGGGAAAACCTCCTGGCCAAGATAGCCTTCATAGACATTTAATTTGTCTCATTCCAGTGGAGTCACCAACAGATTTTGAACAATGGAGTCACCATGGTGAATGTGCAGTCTTGAAGGTGTCCAACTTCAATCACCATCTAAAGCTGGAGCTATGCAATGTCATTCTTCCCAGGGAGATTTTCAATTTGCTCAAATCTGTCCTCGGCAACGACGCCAAAAATTTTAGCACTGAAAGTCACACTTTGACTGCTAAAGTGTAATCTCAACACCCATCAGAATGTAAAAGATAATTTTGGTTTTGAATAGGTGGATCAACAAGATGGAGAAAGAAAGGGAGAGGGTAGAAAACTGCAGATCAGTAGGCTGCACCAATGGGCAATGGAGTCACATACATTCTACTCATCGAAGGCACTAAAGTTGCTCAACAGAAAACAAGAGTATATGCTGATAAGTGGAAGAATGAAGAAGGAAAACATACGATATAATGTTCACTAAATAGAGATCCTCTCAATTTAATGAATCAACAAATACTTGAATATAAAGAATGAATGATGGGCAAAATACAGTATATCCTCGGTTGCTTAGGGATCCATAAATCATTGGCAGCCTTTGATCCTCAAATATGCAATATATTCAAATAAGAAGATATATAAACAAAATAATTACAATCTGAAATCACAGCTCTCATGAGTCTCCAATAGCAGTAATTCTTACAATCATAAAATGCCCACAGCCTTACAAATGAACACACACAGGAAAATTGCCTGCTCCTACTCTCTCTAGCCTCTCTTGGCTCATCAAATCCCCTTCTCCAAGAGATATCTCCTTCCTTAAATAGAAAATAGCATCCAAATAACCTTAGGAGGTCGAATCCCATCTCCTCCATTGCATTCTAAGCCTTGGAGATAGGTGGCAACAATCAAAGAAACAAAAATCCAACAAACTGCTAATTTTCAGGAATTTGTTGGAAGCCATTAATAAATTGTTTCCACCTCATGGCATGAGGCCTTTGATGGAGCTAAAACTTAGGTGAAGGTGTCCCTTGAAATCTAACTGATCCTTGATAAGCCATTCGAATCCTCCTTTACAGGTGGAAACCTCCCAACAAGGCGAATATCAAAACCATGACCGCTATAGGAAATTCGGTAGCGCTGTTGTAAAACAGTTATGAAGATTCGGTAAAGCCACTTCTATGTCTAATATCTCTCAAAAAATAACACATTTTGAAAAAATGAGAGATTTTTTTGTTATTTGGTATGTGATGAACAAAAACCTCCTCCATTTTTCAAAAATACTTTCTCAATTGTTCATAATCCAAGTTTTAAGTTAGTCACTCAAAACTGGCAGAAGCATCCAAAAATAACTCTGCATAATTTGGTCTCTGCCAAAATTTTGGTAGCGCCCGTCTGTGTTTCTGTGTGAAATTTGGTAGAACCATCATAATTTGCAGCTACATCACTTCAACGTTGACAGATTTGGTAGCATCCGACATGAAAACGGATTTGGTAACAACCTATGGAATTCATAGTGCCATCATTACACTGCTTAACAGATTTGGTAACATTTTAGGTAGTAAAATGGCAGACCATGCTATATAGACAACTCTGCAGCGCCATGGTGCTATAGAATATCTATTTTTTTTTCCATATGATGAGACTAATCAAGAACTTTGAGCTGATAGATGAAAGCCTTTGTTTAACCTGTTAGAGGTTATTTAGTTGCTTATGGAGAGGCGGGCCTCTTTTAGTTGCAAATTCTTGTGTTAACGGTAGGAATTCCTATTGAACAACATCCTTCATTTCTGTAAATACCACTTCTCAACTATACACTAGCTTCTTAGTTTATGGGTTCCAAAGTTTATAACTTTTGAGACCATCTTTATATCCAATAAAGATATACTTTTCAGACATCTTATCTAGCTTACTCTTGTTTTCCTTTGGAACATGAACATATGCATCACAGCCAAATACCTTGAGATGTGTGAGAGAAGGTTTCTTACCAGTCCATACCTCTTGTGGAGTCTTGTCATCCAGCACTGATGAGGGTGATCTGTTAACCAGGTAACATGCAGTACCCAGTGCCTCTGCCCAGAATTCTTGCCCTAACCTGGCACCATTGAGCATGCACCTTGATTTTTCCATCAGCGTCTTGTTCATCCTTTCTGCAACTCCATTCTATTGAGGTGTATATGGAGTAGTATTTTTCCTTGTTATACCACACTTCTTACAGAATTCCTCAAATTCATTCTTGCAGAACTCTCCACCATTATCTGTCCTCAACACCTTAATTCTTTTCTCTGTTTGATTCTCAACAAGAGCCTTAAACTATTTAAACCTATCAAAGAATTTAGATTTCTTCCTAAGGAAATATATCCAAGTATTCCTCGAGAAGTCATCTATAAATGAGACATAGTACATAGATTTTCCCAATGATGGGACCGACATAGGTCCAAAAACATCACTGTGAACTAGCTATAAAATTCCTTCTGCCCTTGTTGCACCAGAGGGGAATCTTACCCGATTCTGCTTCCCATATACACAATCTTCACATAAATCAAAATCCAGAGAGAAGTTAGACATACCTTCAACCATACCTTTACCGTGTAGTAATCAAAGACCCTTCTCTCCAATATGCCCCAGTCTTTGGTTCCACAACATAACCTTTTCTCCAGAGACTGTAGCAATTCTTTCTTCTTCAACTCCAAAATCAGGAACAATGGAACTATTACACCCATCACTAATAGTGCTTCCTTGTAGCTTATATAGAGTTCCAAACCTAACTCCCTTCAACAACACCATTGTTCCTCGAACCATCCTGCAGGTTTCCTTTTCAAATATTGTTTTTACCCCTGCATCGTCCATTTTGCTTACAGAAATCATTTTTTCGTCCAAACTTGGGATGTGTAGAACACCAGGTAGTGTTCTAATCCTTCCATCTATGAGCCTCAACTTGAATTTTCCTCAACCTATGATTATGGTTGTCGAGTCATCACCTAAGAAAAAWWTACCTCCATCATACCTTTCATATTCACATAATCACTCCCTGTGGGGAGTCATATGAAAGGATGCATTTGATTCAACCAACCATGCCTCATGATCTGCATGTGTGCTTGAAGAATTCAAGTACACATCCYTTCCTTCTTCCTTAGAGGTCTTTTCTTCTATAGAAGGAGATTCTTCAGATCCCTTCTTTTTCTCAACTTTGTATCTACACTRCTTCTTGTRGTGCCCTTCTTTTCCACATCTCCMACATACCTTTACTAAATTTCYGGGAKATTTAGATATACCCTTAGACTTAGATCTCCCACTTGAGAACTTAGACCTATTTATTTCCTAGGAGCGTCCTCTTRCAAATAATGTGTMTGTGCTCTGTCCTTCCATATTATTTTGTCTCATCTCCTCYGACAACAAGGATGAGACCACTTCATCAAACTTCAAGGAAGTTTTATTACTACCTATGGCCACAACCATAATATCCCATGAGTATGGTAAAGAACACAGTAAACTGATACATTTATCTTCATCTGAAATTTTAATCTCAACAGATACTAACTGACTTACCACAGTATTGAAGGCATTCAAATGATCTTCCATCGAGTCTCCATCTCTCATCCTCGGGTTATAAAGCTTCTTTCTCAAGAATAGTTTATTTACTAGGGACTTAGACTGATACAACTTCCCCAACTTATCCCATAAATCCTTGGTTGTAGGTAGCTTCCTCTGACACATTCAGTAATATTGAATCTGAGAGACACAGTCGAATTGTGCTCTTCTCTTTCCAATCCAACTTTTTCCAGTCATCTGTTGAAGTTCATGTAAGTGCAGTACTTGGATCTACCGCAATCCACTGATCTCTATCCACCAACAAATATTCCATCTTGAGCTTCCACAACTCAAAACATTTCCCATTAAACTTCTTGATCTCCATTTTTGAATTGTTCACCATTTATTTTCACCTGAAAAATCAATACCATAGATATCCCATTATAACAAGGCTTATCACAGCTCCGAGCCAAACCCTTGAACACAAAGGCATCCCCCTAAAGCCAACAAAGATTTAATACCAAATGTAGATTTTAACCTTGTACAATATTTACTGCAGATAGATTTTCAGTAAAAGAACATAAAATATACAATGTCAAATACAAACATTACACAGAGATTTTTCCCCTGGAAACCCAAACCAGGAAAACCAGCATATTCTATATTCATTCATAGTGATACATTGTTTACAATACAATATACATATAGGAGCCAGTGGCATCCAAAACCATAACCCATTGACCTAGATTAGTCAAAAACTCTAATTCCTTAACCGGAAATAGAAAACCATCGGAAAAAACCATGTGCCGAAAAACTATCCCAACAATGGACATGAAAATCAAGGCAACACGAAAAATGAGGCAAAAATGTGACATGCTTCCCAAGGCAAAAAAAAAAATCTCAGGGGGAATTTCGCCCCCCTGCACCCCCCCTCAAACCCCCCAGCGCGTCTAGCGCAACGCAAAAACTACTACTTGTGCAAAGAATATAACACATACCCAACACACTTCTTCTAAGGTAATTCATATACAAGATTCTAAAACAAACTAAGACCAAATATCAGGGACCTGGGGGCATGACATACCAATCCTGAGTTTGGTCCAGAGTTGAATTTGCGATGTTGAGTGGAGATAAGGGAGTCACCACTATACTTGACAGAGGCAGGCGAGCTAGAACTTCCCTCATCATCAGGTGAAGACAATCCAACTGGAGTTGCATTGTGTTCTGGGCCTCCTCCCTTGTCTGAAGCATTTTACCTAGGAGGTTCTTAATGTGTCAGTACAGTTCGATTATCTTCCAATATTTTGTGTCCCTTTCCCTTGTCGTTTCTACATCCATAACCCAGTGGACCGTAGCTTCCGCCACCTCTTGCTCTATATGAATAATGTGATGTTGTTGGACGATTGCCTCTTCTTCTTCCATGTGATCTTGGAACCGCACCGGGATAGAGGTGTGGAAGGAGTATGTTTCATTGAATGCTTCATGCTAAAGTATGTAGGAAAGAGCTTCGAATTCATTCTGGTGAGAAGACGAGGCTGGGAGAGAATGCCTTCCACATTGATATCCGAGGGGATATCCCGAATGGGGAGTCATTATTTCCCAGGTTCCGCTTCGTAGTTGATACTTAATACGCCGACGATTCGTCTGAGGGAGGGTCTCGATCCTGTTAGAAAAACAGGATTGCAGAGCAATAAAATAAAACAAATGCGGAAATAAAACACAAAAGATACACAATACAATAGAGATATAGATATGTGTGGTTCACCTAGTCTGGGCTACATCCACCAGAGAATTTTCCAAGTCCTTCCTTTTATTATCCTTCAAAATGAAGGGATACAACCTATGGCACGCCTGCTGTAAATTCCTCTTCTTTCTTTCACAGTCTCCTCCCTCAAAATACAATATTCCCTATCACACATAGCCGCAATACAATTCCCTCATAAAAGAGGGTTGCCTTCTAGGGGAAAAATCCCTAACATAACTTCTACCATCGAATATGTGACCTTATAACGAACGGTCCATATTGACTACGAAATAACAATATTTTACAAGGAATTTTTTTCCCAAA
The DNA here is from genome assembly GCA_000966675.3 of Picea glauca. NCBI lineage: Eukaryota > Viridiplantae > Streptophyta > Pinopsida > Pinales > Pinaceae > Picea > Picea glauca. The sequence continues at coordinate 405,810 of JZKD02S1766156.1, read as the reverse complement.
ATTTCGCTTTGGGGGTGCTTTCTTCAAATCCCCTGCCAGGGGGGGCTCAATTAATTTTCTCCACCCCCCCCTTGTAACCCCCTAACGACAGTAGTGGGGGGAAATCCCCCTCACACCCCCCTGTCAAGAAATGGGATCCAATCATAGCTGAAACAAACCTTTGAATCGGGAAAATAATCATGCACCCCTTACTTTCTACTTATCACTATAAGTTTCCACTTCCTTTAGCTTGGTTCACAGGAATTTGAAGCTCCGCCACCCTGCATACATTGTCAAGCTCGTCTTTCGGATTCCTCTTTCCATCGAGCACTTGGTAATGGGGATCTTCCCTAATGTCAAATTAATTTACATTTAACTTTTAGTTACGTTCGAGGGGCCGACTCACCTCCAATGCACGCCATAGATATTCATTTCCATGTGATGGCTTTTGGGTTCCGACATGTGGGATCTCAGGTAGCAGGTTCGAAATGATCTCCTCAATTACTTCAGTTGTTGATGTGTCAACTCTTTGGTGATAGCCGGAGAAAGTACTGGCCTTAGTCATTAGATCCTCTCCCTTTGCAAGCCAGCTGGTCATCGCAAATATTCATCCTTTCTGACATCCCAGGTAAAAATACCNAAAGAACACAGTAAACTGATACATTTATCTTCATCTGAAATTTTAATCTCAACAGATACTAATTGACTTACCACAGTATTGAAGGCATTCAAATGATCTTCCATCGAGTCTCCATCTCTCATCCTCGGGTTATACAACTTCTTTCTCAAGAATAGTTTATTTACTAGGGACTTAGACTGATACAACTTCCCCAACTTATCCCATAAATCCTTGGTTGTAGGTAGCTTCCTCTGACACATTCAATAATATTGAATCTGAGAGACACATTCGAATTGTTCTCTTCTCTTTCCAATCCAACTTTTTCCAGTCATCTGTTGAAGTTCATGTAAGTGCAGTACTTGGATCTACCACAATCCACTGATCTCTATCCACCAACAAATATTCCATCTTGAGCTTCCACAACTCAAAACATTTCCCATTAAACTTCTTGATCTCCATTTTTGAATTGTTCACCATTTATTTTCACCTGAAAAATCAATACCACAGATCTCCCATTGTAACAAGGCTTATCACAGCTCCGAGCCAAACCCTTGAACACAAAGGCGTCCCCCTAAAGCCAACAAAGATTTAATACCAAATGTAGATTTTAACCTTGTACAATATTTATTGCAGATAGATTTTCAGTAAAAGAACATAAAATATATAATGTCAAATACAAACATTACACAGAGATTTTTCCCCTGGAAACCCAAACCGGGAAAACCAGCATATTCTATATTCATTCATAGTGATACATTGTTTACAATACAATATACATATAGGAGCCAGTGGCATCCAAAACCATAACCCATTGACCTAGATTAGTCAACAACCCTAATTCCTTAACCGGAAATAGAAAACCATCGAAAAAAACCATGTGCCGAAAAACTGTCCCAACAATGGACATGAAAATCAAGGCAACACGAAAAACGAGGCAAAAATGTGACATGCTTCCCAAGGCAAAAAAAAAATCTCAGGGGGAATTTCGCCCCCCTGCACCCCCCCTCAAACCCCCCAGCGCGCCTAGCACAACGCAGAAACTACTACTTTTGCAAAGAATATAACACATACCCAACACACTTCTTCTAAGGTAATTCATATACAAGATTCTAAAACAAACTAATATCAGGGACCTGGGGGCATGACATACCAATCCTGAGTTTGGTCCAGAGTTGAATTTGCGATGTTGAGTGGAGCTAAGGGAGTCACCACTATAATTGACAGAGGCATGCGAGCTAGAACTTCCCTCATCATCAGGTGAAGACAATCCAACTGGAGTTGCATTGTGTTCTGGGCCTCCTCCCTTGTCTAAAGCATTTTACCTAGGAGGTTCCTAATGTGTCAGTACATTTTGATTATCTTCCAATATTTTGTGTCCCTTTCCCTTGTCGTTTCTACATCCAGAACCCAGTGGACCGTAGCTTCCGCCACCTCTTGCTCTATATGAATAATGTGATGTTGTTGGATGACTGCCTTTGCTTCTTCCATGTGATCTTGGAACCGCACTGGGATAGAGGTGTGGAAGGAGTATGTTGCATTGAATGCTTCATGCTAAAGTATGTAGGAAAGAGCTTCGAATTCATTCTAGTGAGAAGACGAGGCTGGGAGAGAATTCCCTCCACATTGATATCCGAGGGGATATCCTGAATGGGGAGTCATTATTGCCCAGGTTCCGCTTCGTAGTTGATACTTGATATGTCGACGATTCGTCTGAGGGAGGGTATCGATCCTGTTAGAAAAACAGGATTGCAGAGCAATAAAATAAAACAAATGCAGAAATAAAACACAAAAGATACACAATACAATAGAGATACAAATATGTGTGGTTCACCTAGTCTGGGCTACATCTACCAGAGAATTTTCCAAGTCCTTCCTTTTATTATCCATCAAAATGAAGGGATACAACCTATGGCACGCCCGCTGCAAATTCCTCTTCTTTCTCTCACAGTCTCCTCCCTCAAAATACAATATTCACTATCACACAGAGCCGCAATACAATTCCCTCATAAAATAGGGTTTCCTTCTAGGGGGAAAATCCCTAACATAACTTATACCATCGAATATGCGACCTTATAACGAACGGTCCATATTGACTACGAAATAACAATATTTTACTAGGCATTTTTTTCCCAAAATTTCGCTTTGGGGGTGCTTTCTTCAAATCCCCTGCCAGGGGGGGCTCAATTAATTTTCTCCACCCCCGCCTTGGAACCCCCTAACAACAGTAGTGGGGGGAAATCCCCCTCACACCCCCCCATCAAGAAATGGGATCCAATCATAGTTGAAACAAACCTTTGAATCGGGAAGATAATCATGCCCCCCCTTCTTTCTAATTATCACTATGAGTTTCCACTTCCTTTAGCTTGGTTCACAGGGATTTGAAGCTCCGCCACCCTGCATACATTGTCAAGCTCGTCTTTCGGATTCCTCTTTCCATTGAGGACTTGGTAATGGGGATCTTCCCTAATGTCAAATTAATTTACATTTAACTTTTAGTTACGGTCGAGGGGCCGACTCACCTCCAATGCATGCCATAGATATTCATTTCCATGTGATGGCCTTTGGGTTTCGACGTGTGGGATCTCAGGTAGCAGGTTCGAAATGATCTCCTCAATTACTTCAGTCGTTGATGTGTCAACTCTTTGGTGATAGCCGGAGCAAGTACTGGCCTTAGTCATTAGATCCTCTCCCTTTGCAAGCCCGCTGGTCATCGCAAATATTCATTCTTTCTTACATCCCAGGTAAAAATACCTTTTGCCTTCCCTCGGTTTTGATGCTACCATGTTCTCACTCCTATGGTGGGTCTGCCAACTTGTGTGGGCATTAATGTCCCCTGGTTCCCCCATCATTTTGATCCCGAGGCCCAAAAATTCATCTTCTCTCGTCCCTGACACCCCATACAGGTGAGTCCAGTCATTACTAGCTAGGACCTGACAGGTGGTTGCCATCTTGTTATGGGTGTAGGGTCCCATGCCTCCTCCCATCTGTCTCTTTGGAGATTTATCCTATCATTTTCTATCCAATCTGCTAGCTTGTTCCCTGACCTCTTCACATGGGTGGGGATGATGATTGGTATGTTGTTCATTAACTTCATTACCCTCTGCAATGATGCTTCTAGACGCTAGCTGAAGACTATTTTTGAAAACTGGGTACCCCTTTGGATTGGTTTTATCATGTTTATGATCAGGAGGGAATCCTCCTCTACTATGACTTGTTTATACTCATTCTCCTTTGTGATATCAAGTCCTTCTTCTAAGGCTAGGCGCTCCACGACATTATTGTTGTTGAATCCTAGTTTTCCTGCATAGGTTCTGAGTATCTTCCCTTCCTCGTTTAGGAAAACCCCACCCAAACCTGGATTACCTTTTGACACCCCATCAAAGTTTAGTTTGATGAATCCTTGAGGCAGGGGCGACCATTCTGAGGGAGCTGACACCTTTGGAGCCGCTTGGGTCATCCCAACCAGTGCACAGGTAGTCAAAATTGCTATCTTTCTCAGGATGATACTTTCATATTGATTTGTTTGTCAATATTCATCTGTCCAAGGTTGACTAAGAATTGTTTCCTGTAGGGCTTTGATTATTGAGGCCCAAGTCATTTCTAGGGGCTTTGACTCATTTCTAAAGATGCACTCGTTGCATTCTTTCTAGGTTTCCTAGACTAGGAACCCTGGTAGCAGTTGCCAAAGGCGGTTGACGATGGGGTTCTTGGTTATGGCCATAGGCCATTCTTCAAAGGAGGAAAAAATTGAATTATGGTTGCGTCCTATTCTCCTGAAAAGGGTCNAAACATTACACAGAGATTTTTCCCCTGGAAACCCAAACCGGGAAAACCAGCATATTCTATATTCATTCATAGTGATACATTGTTTACAATACAATATACATATAGGAGCCAGTGGCATCCAAAACCATAACCCATTGACCTAGATTAGTCAACAACCCTAATTCCTTAACCGGAAATAGAAAACCATCGAAAAAAACCATGTGCCGAAAAACTGTCCCAACAATGGACATGAAAATCAAGGCAACACGAAAAACGAGGCAAAAATGTGACATGCTTCCCAAGGCAAAAAAAAAATCTCAGGGGGAATTTCGCCCCCCTGCACCCCCCCTCAAACCCCCCAGCGCGCCTAGCACAACGCAGAAACTACTACTTTTGCAAAGAATATAACACATACCCAACACACTTCTTCTAAGGTAATTCATATACAAGATTCTAAAACAAACTAATATCAGGGACCTGGGGGCATGACATACCAATCCTGAGTTTGGTCCAGAGTTGAATTTGCGATGTTGAGTGGAGCTAAGGGAGTCACCACTATAATTGACAGAGGCATGCGAGCTAGAACTTCCCTCATCATCAGGTGAAGACAATCCAACTGGAGTTGCATTGTGTTCTGGGCCTCCTCCCTTGTCTAAAGCATTTTACCTAGGAGGTTCCTAATGTGTCAGTACATTTTGATTATCTTCCAATATTTTGTGTCCCTTTCCCTTGTCGTTTCTACATCCAGAACCCAGTGGACCGTAGCTTCCGCCACCTCTTGCTCTATATGAATAATGTGATGTTGTTGGATGACTGCCTTTGCTTCTTCCATGTGATCTTGGAACCGCACTGGGATAGAGGTGTGGAAGGAGTATGTTGCATTGAATGCTTCATGCTAAAGTATGTAGGAAAGAGCTTCGAATTCATTCTAGTGAGAAGACGAGGCTGGGAGAGAATTCCCTCCACATTGATATCCGAGGGGATATCCTGAATGGGGAGTCATTATTGCCCAGGTTCCGCTTCGTAGTTGATACTTGATATGTCGACGATTCGTCTGAGGGAGGGTATCGATCCTGTTAGAAAAACAGGATTGCAGAGCAATAAAATAAAACAAATGCAGAAATAAAACACAAAAGATACACAATACAATAGAGATACAAATATGTGTGGTTCACCTAGTCTGGGCTACATCTACCAGAGAATTTTCCAAGTCCTTCCTTTTATTATCCATCAAAATGAAGGGATACAACCTATGGCACGCCCGCTGCAAATTCCTCTTCTTTCTCTCACAGTCTCCTCCCTCAAAATACAATATTCACTATCACACAGAGCCGCAATACAATTCCCTCATAAAATAGGGTTTCCTTCTAGGGGGAAAATCCCTAACATAACTTATACCATCGAATATGCGACCTTATAACGAACGGTCCATATTGACTACGAAATAACAATATTTTACTAGGCATTTTTTTCCCAAAATTTCGCTTTGGGGGTGCTTTCTTCAAATCCCCTGCCAGGGGGGGCTCAATTAATTTTCTCCACCCCCGCCTTGGAACCCCCTAACAACAGTAGTGGGGGGAAATCCCCCTCACACCCCCCCATCAAGAAATGGGATCCAATCATAGTTGAAACAAACCTTTGAATCGGGAAGATAATCATGCCCCCCCTTCTTTCTAATTATCACTATGAGTTTCCACTTCCTTTAGCTTGGTTCACAGGGATTTGAAGCTCCGCCACCCTGCATACATTGTCAAGCTCGTCTTTCGGATTCCTCTTTCCATTGAGGACTTGGTAATGGGGATCTTCCCTAATGTCAAATTAATTTACATTTAACTTTTAGTTACGGTCGAGGGGCCGACTCACCTCCAATGCATGCCATAGATATTCATTTCCATGTGATGGCCTTTGGGTTTCGACGTGTGGGATCTCAGGTAGCAGGTTCGAAATGATCTCCTCAATTACTTCAGTCGTTGATGTGTCAACTCTTTGGTGATAGCCGGAGCAAGTACTGGCCTTAGTCATTAGATCCTCTCCCTTTGCAAGCCCGCTGGTCATCGCAAATATTCATTCTTTCTTACATCCCAGGTAAAAATACCTTTTGCCTTCCCTCGGTTTTGATGCTACCATGTTCTCACTCCTATGGTGGGTCTGCCAACTTGTGTGGGCATTAATGTCCCCTGGTTCCCCCATCATTTTGATCCCGAGGCCCAAAAATTCATCTTCTCTCGTCCCTGACACCCCATACAGGTGAGTCCAGTCATTACTAGCTAGGACCTGACAGGTGGTTGCCATCTTGTTATGGGTGTAGGGTCCCATGCCTCCTCCCATCTGTCTCTTTGGAGATTTATCCTATCATTTTCTATCCAATCTGCTAGCTTGTTCCCTGACCTCTTCACATGGGTGGGGATGATGATTGGTATGTTGTTCATTAACTTCATTACCCTCTGCAATGATGCTTCTAGACGCCAACTGAAGACTATTTTTGAAAACTGGGTACCCCTTTGGATTGGTTTTATCATGTTTATGATCAGGAGGGAATCCTCCTCTACTATGACTTGTTTATACTTATTCTCTTTTATGATGCCATGTCCTTCTTCTAAGGCTAGGTGCTCCGCGACACTATTGTTGTTGAATCCTAGTTTTCCTGCATAGGTTTTGAGTATCTTCCCTTCCTCGTTTAGGAAAACCCCACCCAGACCTGGATTACCTTTTGACACCCCATCAAAGTTTAGTTTGATGAATCCTTGAGGCAGGGGCGACCATTCTGAGGGAGCTGACACCTTTGGAGCCGCCTGGGTCATCCCAACCAGTGCACAGGTAGTCAAAATTGCTATCTTTCTCAGGATGATACTTTCATATTGATTTGTTTGTCAATATTCATCTGTCCAAGGTTGACTAAGAATTGTTTCCTGTAGGGCTTTGATTATTGAGGCCCAAGTCATTTCTAGGGGATTTGACTCATTTCTAAAGATGCACCCGTTGCATTCTTTCTAGGTTTCCTAGACTAGGAACCTTGGTAGCAGTTGCCAAAGGCGGTTGACGATGGGGTTCTTGGTTATGGCCATAGGCCATTCTTCAAAGGAGGAAAAAATTGAATTATGGTTGCGTCCTATTCTCCTGAAAAGGGTCTCACTTTGAGGCCAATGGGTTTCCAAAAAAGGGAAAGAGATAAAAAGATGCTCATTTGTTTCTTTGTGGGCTTGACATAATATACAATGTGAAGGGTCGATGAAGCCTCATTTGTAGAGGTTGTCCCAAGTGAGAGTCTTTTTATGGGTTAGAAGCCATAAAAATATAATGACTTTAGGCTGAATCTTTTGTTGCCATATGCGTTGCCATATTTACTGCTTGGGGAGATTTTGATATTTCGTTGCCAGTGAATAAGCCTCTTTGACTAAGAAGGAGCTCTTTGTTAACCATCCCCGGCATAATTTATCTGGCTCATTGTTCACTGGAATTTTCCTTTCCATTAAGTTCTTCAAAAAATCCCCCTTCGTCTCTTGATCGGGTATACCTAACCAGTCTTCCTTAGGGATCCACTTGCGCCATTTGTGGTTCTCTCCTTTCTGGGTCGAGTAATGAGCTACTCTAGTTTTTCCTTAGCTTGACATTGCGTATTTTATATCTGTGAGTTGTTCCAAAGTGTCCCATTTTGGTCTCTGTTGCCACGCAACTTCCTAGAAGAGGGCCTCCCTTCCATTTCAAATTTCCCAAAAATAGTGTTGATGGATCAGGTTCTGGCTTTGCCAAGCCATATTCCAGATAGAAGATCCATGCGGAGCCGTCTGCATTCTAACTAGGTTTCCTTCTTATTCTTCCTCTGCATCTTTTCCCTTCCATATACGGGCCCATTGGGAGTTTTGGTTTTTTAGCCAGCGCCACCATAGATTTTCTCCAAGGACTGAACCTATAACTTCAGGATCTTGGAGACTCATACCTCTCGCCCACTTTGGCTTGCATATCGTATTCCAGGAGACCAAATCCCACTTCTTTTTTTCCTTTGAGCCTCCCCAAAGAAAGGATCTTTAAATATTTCTAATCCCTTTCAGAACAAATTTTTGGGCCTCCAGGGTTGAGAATCGATAGAGGGGGGTAGTCTGGAAAACTGATTTCACTAGGATTAGATGACCCGCTAGATTCAAGGATTTGAAGGCCCAATTATCCAATTTTTTGTTGAGAGAGGAAAATTAGTCATCCCAGGTAACTTTCTTTAGGGCATTTTCGACCAGAGGGACCCTGAGATACTTGGTTGGAAGGGAGCTGCAAGAGAAGCCTAAAGTGTCAGCCAAGTAGGTTTGCACTACAGGGGGGGTGTTGAAGAATAACATATGTGATTTCCTTTTGTTGATTAACATTCCTAAAGCTTGTGAAAAATACTCTAACACTTTTTTATTTGGACGATCTCTCTTATGGTTGGAGATGCCATTAGCATTGTGTCATCCACAAACTATTGGTGGGTTGTTGGTTCTTCTCCCCCATGGAGATTGAGACCTTTCCACTTCCCTTGTGTCACAAATTCTTTGATCGTTTTTCCTAGCCCTTCCACCATGATTATAAAGAGGAAAGGAGAAAGAGGGTCACCTTAGCGGATACCTCAGGAAGGGGTAAAGGTTGAGGTCAGGGAGCCATTGAGCAAGATTGAGAAAAAGGATGAAGAGATTAGGGACATTATCCATTTAATCCATGCATGGGAGAAACCAAAAGCCAAAAGTATGCTTGAGATATAGTCCAAGATAAGGCTGTCATAGGCTTTAGCCAAGTCCATTTTAATTAGTAAGCTAGGTTTTCGGGAAGATTTTAGAGAATGGATATGTTCTTGGGCTAAGATTATATTGTCTAGGATTTTTCTTTCTTCCACAAAGCCCTATTTCTCCTAAGGGGGAGGAGGGGCTTAAGACGGTTAGCTATTACTTTGGAAATGATTTTATAGACTACATTGTATAGGGCTATAGGTCTAAACTTTTCGGAATCCTCCACCTTATCCTCTTTGGGGATCAGGGCTAGGAAAGTTGAGTTCAGGGCTGGGAGAACTTTGAGGAATTTTCTAGAATCTTCCATTGCTTCCCAAACATCCTGTTTTATCACATACCAATAAGCATGAAAACATTCAGTAGTAAAACCATCAGGGCATGGAGATTTATCTTTTGGAATTTCCATGACTACTCGTTCCACCTCCTCAAACGAGATCTCTCTCAACAGGGTTGCATTTTGTTCTTTGGTTACCAGCTTAGGAATATTTTTGGTACTTTTATCTATTGTTGATTTCCTATTAGCTTGTGGTTATTTCATCAAATTACTATRGTACTAGATTAGCTATGTCTCCATATCTCTGTGATTTCTTTGTTTTCTCCCTTCAGCATCTCTAATCAATGTGATTTTGTTAGAGTGGCGAYGTTGTACATTGATGCATGAAAGGACTTTGTATTCTTTTCCCCTTATTTCAACCATTGCACTCTCCATTTTTGACGCCATAATTGTTCCTCCTGATGCTCTCGGATAAATATTTGGGCTTTTAATGTTATCTCCTCCTTTATTAAGWCTTCTATGCGACCTTTAGTGATCATCTCTTGTTGAATTTGTTTCATTTTATYTGTCRGCTTTGATTTTGAAGAAAATATGTTCCCAAATTCTTCCTTATTCCATTCTCTTATTTKCTTTTTAAAACATTTCAAGCGTTGTTGCAGGCGATACACTGGTGATCCTGAATTGATTGCTATTGAGTTCCACCAAATTTCAWWTTTTTCCTGGAAAGAGTGATTGGATAGCTAGAAGGATTTGAAAYGGAAGGGYTGATTCTTTGGACTCACTTGGATGTATATCATTAAKCTCACCGGTCAGTGATMTGATCTGATCCTTGGTAGGGAAAAATAATTGTCTCTAAAGCAAAATTGAGGTARAGCAGAGATTCCAAGACCAAAAAATGGTCCAAATGAGAGGTTATTTGATGGGGATCTCTCCTGTGATTATTCCATGTAAAAACTCCATTTATGGTTTCCCAGTCCACCAAATTGAGGGTTTGAAGGGTCTCCTTGAATCTTTCAGAATTTTGATCGAGGAGATTAATCCCTCGTTTCTCTAAGAGAGAAGTTATTATATTGAAATATCCACCTAAGATCCATGGGTTTTGAGAAGTTGTCGGGGAAAGGGTGCAAAGAGAATTCAAGAAAGCTACTTTATCTTGAGTGAGTTGGGGGCCGTAAACATTAGAAACCCTTCCTATCTGATTAGAACCCACTAGTTGGAAGACTGCAGAAAGGGAATGATGGGTGGTGAAGAATTGATTGAGGAGGATCAATGAGGGCTGCCAAAGAATAGCTAAGCCACCTGAGGCTCCGGTGGAATCCAAAGCCACTAAGAGGCAACCTTTGCAACATCTTGTGGCTATCTTAGCAAGGGTTTTCGATGGGCACTTAGTTTCTTGAATCATTATTATAGACGATTTTTCTTCGTAGATCAGGTTTTTAAGTCTCTATGTTTACTTGGGCCATTGAGGCCTCTTATATTCCAAGTGATAACTTTAATTGAGAATGGGGAGGTTGGGATGAGAACTTTTCCGCCAAACTTCAAATTCTTCCCGAAATGACTAAGAGTTCCCCTAGTTCTTGTAAAAGTTGTTTATTCAAGGGTCTTCCTCTTTTCTTATCCTCTTTAGTTTCTTTGGTTATTTCTTTNGTTGTACATTGATGCATGAAAGGACTTTGTATTCTTTTCCCCTTATTTCAACCATTGCACTCTCCATTTTTGACGCCATAATTGTTCCTCCTGATGCTCTCGGATAAATATTTGGGCTTTTAATGTTATCTCCTCCTTTATTAAGACTTCTATGCGACCTTTAGTGATCATCTCTTGTTGAATTTGTTTCATTTTATCTGTCAGCTTTGATTTTGAAGAAAATATGTTCCCAAATTCTTCCTTATTCCATTCTCTTATTTTCTTTTTAAAACATTTCAAGCGTTGTTGCAGGCGATACACTGGTGATCCTGAATTGATTGCTATTGAGTTCCACCAAATTTCATTTTTTTCCTGGAAAGAGTGATTGGATAGCTAGAAGGATTTGAAACGGAAGGGCTGATTCTTTGGACTCACTTGGATGTATATCATTAATCTCACCGGTCAGTGATATGATCTGATCCTTGGTAGGGAAAAATAATTGTCTCTAAAGCAAAATTGAGGTAGAGCAGAGATTCCAAGACCAAAAAATGGTCCAAATGAGAGGTTATTTGATGGGGATCTCTCCTGTGATTATTCCATGTAAAAACTCCATTTATGGTTTCCCAGTCCACCAAATTGAGGGTTTGAAGGGTCTCCTTGAATCTTTCAGAATCTTGATCGAGGAGATTAATCCCTCGTTTCTCTGAGAGAGAAGCTATTATATTGAAATATCCACCTAAGATCCATGGGTTTTGAGAAGTTGTCGGGGAAAGGGTGCAAAGAGAATTCAAGAAAGCTACTTTATCTTGAGTGGGTTGGGGGCCGTAAACATTAGAAACCCTTCCTATCTAATCAGAACCCACTAGTTGGAAGACTGCAGAAAGGGAATGATGGGTGGTGAAGAACTGATTGAGGAGGATCAATGAGGGCTGCCAAAGAATAGCTAAGCCCCCTGAGGCTCCGGTAGAATCCAAAGCCACTAAGAGGCAACCTTTGCAACATCTTATGGCTATGTTAGCAAGGGTTTTCGATGGGCACTTAGTTTCTTGAATCATTATTATAGACGATTTTTCTTCGTAGATCAGGTTTTTAAGTCTCTGTGTTTACTTGGGCCATTGAGGCCTCTTATATTCCAAGTGATAACTTTAATTGAGAATGGGGAGGTTGGGATGAGAACTTTTCCACCAAACTTCAAATTCTTCCCGAAATGACTAAGAGTTCCCCTAGTTCTTGTAAAAGTTGTTTATTCAAGGGTCTTCCTCTTTTCTTATCCTCTTTAGTTTCTTTGGTTATTTCTTTTGATCATTGATTCTTTATTCCAATAGAGGAAGTTGTGGAATGCTTACCTTTCTTTGTGGATCCTGCTTTTTCCTTGTGTTTCGATTTGAGGAATGCTAATTTTAGGAATTGGATTTGATTTTTTGGGATTGAGTGGACTTCTTTCCATGCACAGGTTGTTGTTGTTATGTTTTGTAAGTCGAAACCTTCTAGTTCCATTTCATCATTGTCTTCCTAATCTGTTTTATTTTCCTCTGAATTCTTCATTTCCTCGTCATAATCTTTAATTGTGTTTCTTTCTTGATGTAGATCTGGATCTGGGGTCCCCTTGACTTTGTAGTCTGGATCTTTGGGTTGAGTATGGTCCTGTTCTGGTTGAATATGTTGCATCACCATTTGCGATTCACTCTATTGTTCCTCAATGGTCGCAAGTTTC
>JZKD02S1766156.1:376913-393072 GCA_000966675.3 Picea glauca | reverse complement strand
TGAAATCGATAAGTTAAGAGTTCAAAGTAATAAGAATTGTGTCACATACAAAACCAAAATCAATTATGAAACTTATGACATCAAGCATAACTCATAACTTAACATTTCCACTAGAAAAATCAAGTTGCGCAGTTAAAGTGAATGGATACAGTTTGAAAGAACCTTTTGCAGTGAAGTGATAAACCAATGGTCAAATGTCTTTCAGCAAATCAATAAAAGATGACGACAGTCCAGACAACGAGAGAGGTGTTTTCACACTTTCAGTTGTGAAAAATCAAATCGAAACCAAATTGCAATTGTCGCGAAAATGAAACAAATGTCTTGAAGCACAATGCGACGATGATTTGTCGTTTAGAAGACAAGAGGTGTAGGCAGCGTTTTTATAGCAATTAAAAAAAATGAGTTGGCTGCCAACAACTCCCAACTCTGAAATAAAGTGTTGCAACCAAATAGTGATCTAGGTGGATATTGGTGGCCACCCACTTATTCCAACTGGCTCAAAACTGTCTTCTGACAATTTACTATTTTTAGCAGTTTTTCGGTTCTTAAACTTCCAGGGCCATTTTGAGGGCCTAAATGAAGTTTTTTCGGGATCAAGCACTGCAATGATAGCCAAAGTCTCATATTGAGCCCCCAAAATTAATCTCCTCGATGATACCTTTCCAATGAGCTATCGTAGATCGTATGCCAAAGTTACACCCCTGGGAAGTTGATACACCAAACTACCCAAAACGGGGTCCACAAAACTGTTGGATTTTCATCTTCCGGGGTTAGGGTTTTGGATTTTCTTTATGTTAAAAAGGCCTTTAGAGCCTCATTTTAATCATCTTCTTATGAATGTGAGTATCTGTCGCATCTCTTCTCAGAGATAAGCTGCCACCATTCTAGCAAGTCTTTCACTCTTTATTTCTATAGTTTTGTACATTTTGCTCATTAATAGAAATTGTGTATTACTGTATCACTGTGTTTATGGTTGCATATCTGGTATATTTCTGTTCTATTATTGGATACCTGAGATATCTCTGTACATTTATTTATTATATCTCCACTCTCATTTCATGCCAAAAATAATCCAGATCAGTGGTATCAGGGCAGGATGCTCTTGATTGTTTTTCAGTGCATGTCCCCGATGAGGTCCAAGTATAGAAATTTGGGTCTCGATTTTGTCTCTATTGAGGAAAATCACTCTCGCACGCCCGAGAAACCCTCCATGGTGGAAGAAAAGAAAAACGAGGGAACATAAGATTATATCAATCTACTGCTTGAGCAAGCTCTCATGCAACAGAGGAACAAAATGATGGAGAATTTTTCCTACATATTTCAACACCTGCTGATAGCAGCAGGAACATCTTCATCAAGCGACCACTTTGGAGGAAACTCTCCTTTCAAGGTACAAGTTAATTTTGACATTCTTGTATTTGAAGGTCAGATAGATGTGGATGCCCTAGAAAAATGGTTAAATCTACTAGAAGGTTATTTCTCTGTTCACAATTTTTTCGGTAGGGAAAATATCACCTTCACGATCCTCAAGGATCTCCCCCTTGTCAAAAATTGGTGGGAAACTTACTGGGAACAAATTTCCATAGAGGATTCTGAAATATATGGGGCCGAGCCCACTTGGGATTTTTTTATGGATGCGGTCAAGGAAAAATATTACCCTATTGGTAAGTATGATGTCCAGGTCATCAGATGGACCACGCTGCATCAAGAGAGGGGCCAAGTAGTGCCAGAGTTCACCAATACCTGTAATACCTTGCGCACCAAGATGGGTATCAAATATTCTGAGCGACATTTGGCTCTAAAATACAGTGGGGCTCTGCACAGATACATCCAAACTGAAATTGATTTTCTGGACATCTCATCGCTGGGAGCTTCCTATCAATATGCTGCCAAAATTGATCAGAAATTTAGGCACCAGAAAAAATGGGAGTTCAGGTCTGCAAATCCGTAACAACCAAAGTATGATAAAGACGAATTTAACAAACAACCTCCTGAAAACTAGTCTAAGCCATAGGAAAATAAGGGTCACGGGAAGACGAAGAAGGACACTGGGAAGTGGTGTGATTTCCACAAAATCCCCTGGCACAACACTGATGAATGTCTCTCAAAATAGTCATTGGTGGTCGAGATCAAAGACAAGGAGCCAAACCCTAATTTAGAATCTGATTCATAAAATAATGGGAAAATACAATTCATTGATGCATACCCTACTACTATTGTCGCGACCACAACAATTCAAACAGAAGAGCTAGAATATCCCGAAGAGGGGGAGCGCCTTTTTCATTCACAAATGTGGGTGAAGTGGACCCCGCTGCATTTTATTGTTGATAGAAGAATCCAGAAGAACCTCATCTTAGCAGAGGTTGTGTTGGGAGCCACACATGATTTTTGATACTTATCACGATCGAAAGACATTACACCTTTCTGTTGCTTCCATCACCTTCTATTTGTAAATGTTTATGCTTCTGAGTTTCGAGGCAATGATTGGGTTAACTTTACCTTATTGAGCTTTTTTTGTTGTTTGCATTTTCATTTGTTTTATTTTTAATTCATGACTGTAAGCATGAATTTAAACAAAAAACTTGGCTTGGTTTCATAATCTTTTACCTTAGAAATATCGTTTTAAAAACCACCCATATATGATTAAAATTCAAATCTTATGAAATGGTTGATTAATCCATTATTGAAATTTTTGTGTATTATGGTTATTACGAATTCATTGGTTCTATAGTTCATTGTTGAAATGTTTGAATGCACAATAAACTTGGTTAACTGTTGATATTTTTCTCATGAGTTCAATTGTCATATCAACATTCATGCAAATGAGTACATGCATGTTGTACTTTCATTTTCGTCTTACCTTGTTGGCTTGAAACATTAATGACACCATTCATGATGCTTATGGGGTTTTGTACTCTATAGGGTTTTGAACTCATCGTGAGAGATGGTTTGGAGTTTTATGAGCCCTCTGGTTTTCGTTCTCCCTAACTCGTCTTACATATTTGATCCTCTTCCTATTTGGTGGAATCATAACCCTTCTCATGCTCTATGTTGTCATCTTGAGCCATTATATATTATATTCCAACATTAACATTTACATAGCTTGAATTCATCATGGGAAGCCTCCCACATAGTCCATATAAGTATATTTACATCATTTACTTACATATCCATTCATTAGTAAAGCCGTGACTTTGAGCTACACACTAGGAATCCATACTAAGTTATTTACATCATGTACACATGAGATCATGTATTTAATATCACTTTGTTTGAATTCTACATTATTAATACATGACTTGATATTGATCAAAACAAATACTCACTATGGATGAGTGTTGAAATAAGTAGCTCATCTTTATCTTATGTTGTCTTTTCTTCATGGTGGGATGACTTAGTGATCCACTTTCTTAGTTGTTGGATTCAATTAATGTTGGGTGATGTCACGGATGATGAATTCATCCTTGAACCAAGCCTATAAATGCGACCATTCAACTTAATGATAATTCATGGTGTGTACTAGATATAGAGAAACTCTTTTCCCTTAGATTTTTCTAACAATCCTTTCCTTTGTGAAGTAAGATAAAGCCATAAAGGGTGTCGGAGAAGAATGTAATGCCTTATTTCTTCAACCACTTTTATTGAATTTATAATAATCTCTAGCAACCTTTTCAAAATTGCAGTGACATGGAAGGGTCTTTTAGTTCACAAGAGAGAATCTAGTTATCATAGACCTCAAATTATCATTGTGATGGAAGATTCTAATAGCTCCAAATAAGTTGGCATCATCATTTAAGTTTTTATTTGGTTTAATACCAAGAGAAATGATGTGCACTCTACAACTTGGTGGAGTGTATTAATATGGTGGTGGTTGGAAAATTAGTAAGTACAGTGACATATGTGGTATTTAGTAGTTGTTATAATTTGAGAAGTGTAGAAGGGTTTTGTGGTCCTGCAATGCTTTGCAACCTATTTATTAAAAAGTGTAATGAATTATAAGAGTTGTTCAAGAGAATATTGGATTTGGTGTTGCTAACAAATCTTAGGATGCTATATGTTGATTGATGCCTTTGTAAGATTAAACCACAATCCAAGACCTAATTGTGAGAAGGAAATCTACACTAGCTAATTGCAAAAGAGAGAGAGAGGGGAGAGAAAAATAGAATCAATCTTCACACATAAGAGACTAAGAAACCAACTCTAATCACAATGCATCAATCCTTGATAATGAGTACAATATATAGGACTCTCCACATGAGGAGTAATGTGCACTAAGTTGGGATTTCCATGTGCATGCTCAAGTAAAAAAGTAACTTCTCCCAATAGAAACAATTAACTAAAGTCAAAAGTTGCTAATAATAAGAAAAGGTAAAAAATATAGGTGTTAACTTAGTGAGAACTCTACATGAAGTCAACATGCATTCCATAATTGAAAAAGTCTCCTAGAATAAAAATAGAGTCCAAGAATGAAACTAAAGTCCTAACTGAGTGAGAATTTGCTAATTATGGAAAGTCACTAAATAAGTGAAGTGAGTTAACTCCAAGTATTAGATGAGTAATACAGACTTCCCTAAGAGGCTAATATTCTTACTAAAGTTCTCTCTATAGCCATGAAATAGGAAATATCTCCTCAAATTAAGGAAATATGAACTATCTCCTAAAAAATAGGAATTTACCTAATGGTGGCTGAAAAATAGGAATTGACCTAATGGTGGCTAAAAAATAGGAATTGGCCTAATGGTAGCTAAAAAATAGGAATTTGCCTAATGGTAGTTTATGAGCCCATGGTTTGGAAACCGATGGTATTTTTCCATGGTATTACATATATGAATTCATTGGATAAAAATAGGCATACTATAAATAGCAGTCCTCCTAAATAGTAAGAGAAATGGAAAAAATGAGTATGTCACTAAGCATGTAGTTGAGCATGTACCCTAAACCCCCCCCTAAAACATAACCATGGTGTGCACAATGATGAGTGCAGACAATATGAAGCCATGGTAGGTACTCATGTAGAAGTGTAGATTCATAACAACTGAACAAAAGTGAGGTAAAGAGGGAAAACCCAGTGAGAACAAGCCCCCCCCAAAAAAAAAACAATATGTTGCCAACAAGAAAAAAATGCTAACATGTTCAGTTGCTAAGATGATGTATCCGTCACTCCTAGAATGTCCCTCATTGAGACAAGATTTTGTTTGGTGAAAGGCTTTGTGAATATTTCTGCCACCTTCTCTGAAGATGGACATAACTACATATCAATGACTCTATTATGAATCTTTACTCGAATAAAATGCATATAAACCTCGATGTGCTTGGTCCACTGCCTCTGAATTGGGTCTTTACACAGCTCGAGAGTACTTTGATTATCACACCATATAACTATCGGACGACGGAAATGAACTCCCAACTTTGAAATAAAGTGTTGCAACCAAATAGTGATCTAGGTGGATATTGGTGGCCACCCACCTATTCCAACTGGCTTAAAACAGTCTTATGATAATTTACTATTTTTAGCAGTTTTTCAGTTCTTAAACTTCTGGGGCCATTTTGAGGGCCTAAATGAAGTTTTTTCGGGATCAAGCACTGCAATGATAGCCAAAGTCTTATATTGAGCCCCCAAAATTAATATCCTCATTGATACCTTTCCAATGAGCTATCGTGCACCCCAAACGTAGATTGTATGCCAAAGTTACACCCCTGGGAAGTTAATACACCAAACTACCCAAAATGGGGTCCACAAAACTGTTGGATTTTCATCTTTCGGGGTTAGGGTTTCAGATTTTCTTTATGTTAAAAAGGCCTTTAGAGCCTCATTGTAATCATATTCTTATGAATGTGAGTATCTATCGCATCTCTTCTCAGAGATAAGCTGCCACCATTCTAGCAAGTCTTTCACTCTGTATTTCTATAGTTTTGTACATTTCGCTCATTAATAGAAATTGTGTATTACTTTATCATTGTGTTTATGGTTGCATATCTGATATATTTTTGTTATATTATTGGATACCTAAGATATCTCTATACATTTATTTATTATATCTCCGCTCTCATTTCATGCCAAAAATAATCTGGATCAGTGGTATCAGAGCATGATGCTCTTGATTGTTTTTCAGTGCATGTCCCCGATGAGGTCCAAGTATAGAAATTTGGGTCTCCATCTTGTCTCTGTTGAGGAAAATCTCTCTCGCACGCCCGAGAAACCCTCCATGATGGAATAAAAGAAAAATGAGGAAACATAAGATTCTATCAATCTATTGCTTGAGTAAGCTCTCATGCGACAGAGGGACAAAATGATGGAGAATTTTTCCCACATATTTCAACACCTGCCGATAGCAGTAGGAACGTCTTCATCAAGCGACCACTTTGGAGGAAACTCTCCTTTCAAGGTACAAGTTAATTTTGGCATTCTTGTATTTGAAGGTCAGATAGATGTGGATGCCCTAGAAAAATGGTTAAATCTACTAGAAGGTTATTTCTCTGTTCACAATTTTTTCGGTAGGGAAAAGATCACCTTCATAGTCCTTAAGGATCTCCCCCCTATCAAAAATTGGTGGGAAACTTACTGGGAACTAATTTCCACAGAGGATTCTGGAATATATGGGGTCGAGCCCACTTGGGATTTTTTTATGGATGTGGTCAAGGAAAAATATTACCCTATTGGTAACTATGATGACCAGTGCATCAGATGGACCACGCTGCGTCAAGAGAGGGGCCGTGCAGTGCTAGAGTTCACCAATACCTTTAATACCTTGCACACCAAGCTGGGTATCAAATATTCTGAGAGACATTTGGTTCTAAAATATAGTGGGGCTCTACACAGATACATCCAAACTGAAATTGTTTTTCTGGACATCTCATCATTGGGAGCTTCCTATCGATATGCTGTCAAAATCGAGGAGAAATTTAGGCACTAGAAAAAATGGGAGTTCGGGTCTGCAAATCCATAACAACCAAAGTATGATAAAAATGAATTTAGGAAACAACCTCCTGAAAACTATTCCAAGCCATAAGAAAATAAGGGTCACGGGAAGATGAAGAAGGACACTAGGAAGTGGTGTGATTTCCACAAAATCCTCTGGCACAACACTAATGAATGTCTCTCAAAATAATCATTGGTGGCTGAGATCAAAGACAAGGAGCTGAACCCTAATTTAGAATCTGATTCAAAAAATAATGGGAAAATACAATTCATTGATGCATACCCCACTACTATTGTCGTGACCACAAAAATTCAAACAGAAGAGCTAGAATATCCCAAAGAGGGGGAGTGCCTTTTTCATTCACAGATGTGGGTGAAGTGGACCCGCTGCATTTTATTGTTGATAGGAGAATCCGAAAGAACCTCATCTTAGTAGAGGTTGTGTTGGGAGCCACACATGATTTTTGATACTTATCATGATCGAAAGACATTACACCTTTCTGTAGCTGCCATCACCTTCTATTTGTAAATGTTTATGTTTCTGAGTTTCGAGGTGATGATTGGGTTAACTTTACCTTATTGATCTTTTTTTGTTGTTTGCATTTTCGTTTGTTTTATTTTTAATTCATGACTGTAAGCATGAATTTAAACATAAAACTTGGCTTGGTTTCATAATCTTTTACCTTAGAAATATCGTTTTAAAAACCACCCATATATGATTAAAATTCAAATCTTATGAAATGGTTGATTAATCCACTATCGAAATTTTTGTGTATTATGGTTATTATGAATTCATTGGTTCTATAGTTCATTGTTGAAATGTTTGAATGCACAAGAACCTTGGTTAACTGTTGATATTTTTCTCATGAGTTCAATTGTCATATCAACATTCATGCAAATGAGTACATGCATGTTGTACTTGCGTTTTCGTCTTACCTTGCTAGCCTGAAACATTAATGAGGCCATTCATGATGCGTATGGGGTTTTGTACTCTATAGGGTTTGGAACTCATTGTGAGAGATGGTTTGGAGTTTTATGAACCCTCTGGTTTTCATTCTCCCTAACTCTCCTGTCTGAATTATGATAGCCCCCAGACTCTGCGATTTTCATGCCATTACTTTCCACTTAGACCTGTCTCTGTTGATCGTCCGTTGGGAACCTAAACCTATACCTTGTGGTTTATGCGGTATCCTTATCACAGTATTAATGGCACCCATCGTTTGTATCGATCTGAATGGATGCCAAGATTTGATATCCCATGATGCCGCTATTGAGGACCTGAAGGCTCATGGATGGGATGTGTTCCTCAAGAAGTTCGTAGGTTATAATCTCCAGGTTGCAAAATATTTTGCACAAACTTTTGATGGCTTCAGGGCCAAGATTGGGGATATACAGTTGGAATTAATAGAGGATTTAATGAGCAAGGTGACATAACTCCCATTAAAAGGTGAGAAGTGGTTTAAGTACTCAAAAATAGAATATGTTCCATGGAGTTTATTCATGGCTTCCCACAAAACCACTTGTTTTACAAAAGGCATTCTTGTTGCTCTATTAAAACCTAGATGACACAATCTCCTTTTAATTCTGAAGCAGTTTGTTACGTGTGAAGGCTGATATGGGCTGGTTTTTCTGTACCACATCCGTTTGCTTATGAATTTCATAGGGTTTGAGTTGGATATGCCTTTTTACCTATTGATGAGTCTTTACAAAATGTATAAGCGCTATAAGAGACAGGGTATCAATTCGAGTCTGTTTCACCATGGACTCATTAAAATCTTGTTGGTTTATCACTTGTCGGAAATAGGTGACAATTGGGAAACCTTTCTGAACATAAATGGCTTCACCCAGGCTGACACTACAACCAACCCTCTTTTAATTGTAAACCCTAATTCGGACAGACCAGTAACTGAAATCTAGGTCATTAATTCAATTGATGGCCCAAAATTTATTGGACCAGTTTCTGTTGTTGATGAAACCCCTGTGGATAAAGAATTACCATGTAGGTTTTCACCTGGAAGATCTCTGGAACAAATAATTTACGAATTAAAAGAAAAGGATCGTCCTATGCCTATGAACGATTCTAGTTTAAACGTTAATGATAAACCTATTGTGAATAATTTCCGTAAGGGAAAGAAACCACAGAGCACGGATTTAATTTTAAGGAATAAGAACGCTGGTTGTTTGATTTTTAGAAAACTAAGAAATAGAAAGAGTAATCATTTGAGCTCGATCGATATGATCGGATCGATGATCGGTGTTCAGATCGTGAGATAGACAAATTCTTGGCTCGTGAAGACCTAGAAAATCAGTGTTCCAGGAGAGAGGCCATTACCCATGTTGTAACAGTATGATTTCGTGACCAATTTAACCCCGTGTATTAAGGGTAAAGAAGTTTTTTCGGGTATCGGTCACGACTTGGAACAAACCACAAGTAAAAATGAAGAACCCCTTGTTGACTTTGTTCCACATTGATCTGCCATTACCCTGATGCATTGTGATAGCTGTCTCGATTGGATAGAACGTTACTATACATATGTTCCTCTCTTACAGGCTCGAGTTAAACGCTTGGCTGCTCATAATTTTCTGTTGAAACAAGAGAACCTTGACCTGAAGGCACACACAGAGAGGGAGAATAAACAATTCAAGAGGGCAGGGAATATAATCATTAAGAACACAACCAATTTCAAAGCAATTATAAATTCCGAACTGTCAGATCCCTTTTTGGCTAATTTCTAATGGAAAACACTTTGAATCATATGCTCAAATATTCAATAGTTTCTGTCTTTTTATGTTTTATAAAATTTTGGTTTATTTTTTAACAAACCAACTCATGCATGAGTGATTTACAGTTCACTATTTTTGTAATATTATTTTATTTTGGGGGATTCAATTCTATCTTGTATGATATGAGCATTTGAATCCTGAACTAGTTTAAATATTGTTCTCTCTTGGTAGTAAAGACATCTTTTGATTTGGACGCATTATGGACATGTAACTTTCAAGACTGTATGGACAAGTTGTCCACTCCTTGGCTTTAGACTAGTGTGGTGCTTTCCCATTACGTTTTTCCCTTTATATTATGGAATGCTAATATGTTATACAGCTTTAGTATTATCAACATATGATATTTCATTTTATTCAAGCACTTTAATTCTATCTGTAACTTGTTGTTCATATATTACATCTGTGATCATTATTTCATTTAAATATCATTGATTTATGCTTGATGTTAAATGATGTATTACATGAATGTTTTATATTAAATTTCTTTTCTATAAGTGTTCATCATTACAAGATCACCGGATCTGTATGCTTGTTACTTTTCTCTTATATCTTTGCTCCAAAAATACCTTTGAGTTTATTTTGGAAATGTTAGCACCAGCCTGTTACAGGTTTTTCTCATAGGCAAGATAGCTGGGAGCTTGAATTGCGCATGGACATAAACTTATTACCTGTAGGTTAGTTTACTGGTATTTTCTTTTAATCAGATTATTCACAAATGAAATAGGAGCAGTTTGAAGTAGCTTTTTCAGTTTATCCGTTCTTATTTTAAATGTGTTTTATTAGTATTTTTGAGTTCTGTAGATTTTAAATATTAAACAGAAAATATAAAATATATGTGCTTTCTTTATCTACTTCATAAACAATTGCAAAAAACATTGATTTCACAAGACATCCAACAAAACTTGCAAATTGTAAATACCCTGTTCATAATCACATGCTCATATTTATGTTTCTTCTTTAACACTTGTAAATAATTCATGTACATAGTATCGTAGTTTCTTTTAGATTAGTTTCCTTTATTTTGTTATTTTAAGATTTTAGTTGGCCAATAGAGCCCTTAAACCCGTTAGGTCATTTCACTCCAAACGACTTGGGTTATTTAGACAACCTCAGTCTGGATTTGACCTTCCAGTTGACGGTGTGTCACTTACGCTCGTCAACAAATGGTGCTAAAAGGAGGGCCTAAATTAAATTGATGGCATGTGGAGGTCATAAGACTCCTCCCCCACACACTCACTGTCCTGTCGTAACGCATAGTCACTTAGACAATAACATTACACTTGAAACAACAACTACCTCAAACAATAACCCTGAGATTCCCATTGAACCAATGACTACAGTTCCTCAAGGGGCTGATGTCCAAGAAATTGTTTGTCAGTCACTCATAAGAATGCATAGTGCCTTAGCCCATATCAGACAACCTGGTAGGCCACTTAATCAACCCCTTGATTTCTTGGATATCCGAGAACAACTTCAAGGCACTGGTCTACTCCAAAATCCTTTAGGTGGAAATACGACCAATCCTACTGTAACACTTATTCCTATAGAAGGAGGACTCGGTATTCCACCATCTCCACCTAATTATTCTCCATCCTCTTCAGGAGGAGAATCTTCAGACGAAGGCAACTCTTCATCAGAACCATCTCAGCCTTCGACACCACCAACTCCCATGGAAAACCAAAATAATCTTGCCAGACCTTGGCTCGATCAAGATGTCATGGTTGTACCTGGACCCCAACACCCATTACCGAAACATCCGGAGAAATGGTTGCCCAAATTTAATCCAGATTCAAAGCAATCGGCTGAGGATCACATCAAAAAATTCATGTTGTCCATTAGACTCCAAAGTGTTGAACACGAGGATGTAGTATGCATATTATTTCCTTATACATTTGAGGGAAATTCCTCCACATGGTATTTTTCTCAACACCCCCAAACCATTGTCTCTTGGGACAAGTTTGAAACTTGTCTCTTGGAAATATTCGAAGATGATAAATCTCCAGAAGTCCTGGTTATGGAACTCTCTAGCTTAAAAATGAATCCTAAGGAAAAAGTGAAAGAATTTAACCAAAGATTTCTTACTTTAAAGAATAAAATCCCTGCAGATTCGATGCTCGCTGAAAGTTTAATCGTTGCATATTATGCTAAAGCCTTGCACACTAATATAGCCATATGGGTCAAAAGGTCTAAAAAGAACACATTGCTAGAATCCTTTAAGGAGGCAAGTCAGATTGAGACAGATATATTGAGCTTGAAAGTTAATCTTAATAGTGAAGCTGAAACAACTTCATCCTCTAAGAAGAAAATAGAGATTCTCACTGGGCCTCCTCAAACCAAAAATCAACAAGAAAATTTAGACTTAGAAAGCTTGCAGAAAGATTCCAAAAACTGTCCAATAAGGTCATTTACTTGAAGAGATCATCCGAGGAGGCATCCACAAGAAAATGATTTTTTAAACCTCCTTTTAGAAAGACTTTTCCTCCTAACCGACCAAACCCGACCACAAAAGGTCTAAATTTCGAAAGTTTACAGTATGCTTTGCAAACCATCTTAGAAGCTCATGATAATTCTGCTTCTGTTCCTCCTGAAAATTATGATGATACAACTGAGGAAGAGGTACTAGAAGAGGAGGATTCATCTCCCCCTGTTTTCGATCACTTTTCAGATAGTATCTTCCAAGCGAATTTAGAAACTGTTCACCCCTACAACACAAGAAGCAAAACGCAAAACAAACCCCCTTCTGAAGCAAGTAAAAATGTTCTTCTGAAATAGTCAAAGAAAACTGAAATTAAACAAAGCTTAGCAACCCCAATTTTAGAATACAATTTAATTGAAGATCTAAAAAAATTTGAGGGCTAATATTTCTATTTTTGAACGACTGAAATTCCCCCTTATTTTGTAGAAAATGCTTCAAAGCATCACTGAAAACAATAAAAAGAATGATTCTAGCAGGAAAAAATCAGCATAAATTGATTCAAACGCAGCTAAGAATATCCCAACTAAAAAGACATCTAAACCTCCAGACAAAAGGGACTTAGTGGAAAAAACTGTATCAAATGTAGATAAAACTGTTTTAGGGACAACAACAAAAAATTAGCAGAATTCTGTTGTTAACACTCGGAAAAATGTCCCGCCTTTTTTGTTAACCTTTGAAATTTTTAATAGGAATGTACACAATTGTACGGTCGATTCCTGCGCATCATCCAATGTGATGCCTCTATTTGTATTCCAAAAAATTAATGCAGAAGTTAAACCTTCTGATCTTAAAATCATTCAGCTAGATCGAACTAATGTTAAAGTAATTGGTGAGCTTAAGAATGTGTTGATTAGATTATCATCCAATCCTAAGGTTCATCAGATAATTGATATTATCGTTGTTGATATCCCTGAAGTTTATGGATTTTTTTAAAGAAGGGGTTGGTCAGAGCAGTTGCATGACTACATTGCCACAAATTGGTCTCACTTGTGGATGCCTGAAAATGGACAACCCAACAAAATCAGGATAAATAGAGAACACTATATTAAGCATACTGTAATAGATCTGAATGATACAAATGAACCTTTCATTGCATATGCTAATTCATTTGAAACACAGGGAATGAATACCTTCTTTGGTAATTTCATGACCAAAATCTCTCCTATCACTGATCCTACACAACAATTTGAAGTTGTAATCTATACTTAGACATCAGATTTGCCAAATATGCCAAGTACTTCCGATGACACACAAATATGGTTCTTATACTTTGACGGATCCAAATCCAAAGGAGCAGGTGTTGGTTGTGTACTCATCGATCCTACAGGTAATAAGACTTTTATTTCTTGTCAGATAGAGTTCGAATGTACTACTAACATGGCCGAGTACGAAGCACTTCTACAAGGACTTAGGAAAGATTTGGATATGGACGTGCGGAATTTGATAGTATTTGGTGATTTGGAAATCGTGGTTAGGCAGGTAGGAAATGCCATACATTTCCGATCTTCACATATGAAAAGCTACCAAATAGAGGTATGGAGTTTAATGCATAAATTTTCAGCATTCAACATAAATTCCATTCCTAGATTGAGTAATTCAGAAGCCGATTTATTGGCCAATGTTGATTCTAAACTATTTTCCACTGAAGGTCTTTCCCTTAATGTGTTTTCAATTGAATTGTTGTTCAGGTCGTCGATCCTAGATAACATTACAAATTGGAGAGTATTCGATGACGACCAACGTATTATCAACTTCCTGCATATGGAAGACACCTTCTAAGGTGCATTCATTGATGAGGGTACTCATGATGAGAACCTCCATAATTTCATGGTAATATCTGATCCTCGATCTCCTGAATCAACATCCGAGCTGGTAAACTCTATCCCCAAATCTTTCGTAAGACTAAATAAATTTTATGACTTCCATGATAAATTTAGAGGGACAATAAATTGTAAAACTAACAATTCTTCTTCGATTTATGAAACAGTTAATTTAGGAACAAAGGATAATCCTCAAAATATTAATCTGGGAAAGGGATTTTCCAAGCAATAAAGATTTTCTTTTATAAAGCTATTTAAAGAATTTAAAGATGTTTTTTCTTGCACATATGATGAATTGAAAACATTCGACCTCAACATCATACAACATGTTATCTCCATGAAACCCCATACCCAGCCTTTTTAACAGAAATTGAGGAAGATGCATCCTAAATTGGAACCCACTATTAAAAAAGAACTAAACAAATTACTAAATGCAAAGATCATTTTCCCGATTAGGCACACACAATGGGTGTCTAATTTAGTCCCTGTAAGGAAGAAAAGTGGTGAAATTCAAATATATGTCAATTTTCAGAACCTAAACCGAGCATCTGGTAAAGACAACTACTCTGTTCCTCCATTGGAACAAATTCTAAAGCAGGTGTCTAGCTTCAAAAGACTATCTCTGCTATATGGTTTTTTGGGATACAACCAGGTCCTCATGTCTCCCTCAGATCAACTTAAAACCACCTTTCACACCCCATGGGGCACTTATGCCTACAGGAAAATGCCTTTTGGATTGATAAACGTTGGTGCCACTTTGCAGAGAGCAATGGATATTGCTTTCTGTGGCCTCATTAACCAGTCATTCATGGTATACCTTTATGATGTCACCATCTTCTCTAAAAACAAGAAAGATCACTTGTCTCACCTCAAGGTTGTCCTAGAACGATGCCGGAAGTTCGACATATCTCTCAACCCTAAGAAATCAGTTTTTGCAGTAGAGCAAGGAAAATTGCTTGGGTTTATAGTATCTAAGGAAATAATGATTATTGACCCCGAAAAGAACCCAAGCTATTGCTAAAATTCCCCCTCCTTCTTCCAAAAAAGCCATGCAGTCCTTTTTGGGCAAGATTAATTTCGTCAAAAGGTTTGTCCCAAGTTTCTCGGAAATGGTAAGACCATTACATAATTTAATTAAAAAAGATGTTTTGTGTCATTGGGGACAACAAGAAAGTTAGGCTTTCGACTCAATTAGAAAAGCATTAATAGAAGCCCCTTCCTTGATGAGTCTCGATTTTTCTCATGATTTCACTCTTTACACCTTTGCTTTTGACCGATCTTATGTTGTTGTACTTACACAGAAAAACACTAAAAGCAATGAAATGCCCATTGCCTTCATGAGCTCATATTTTAAAGAGCAGAGATTAATTATCCAATAGTATATCAACATGAATATGTTGTTTTCAAAGCAGTGAAACACTTCCAGTCTTACCTTTTGAAATCCAAAACCAAGGTTATTGTTCCTTACCCTGCTGTGAGAAGCCTGTTAGTACAAAAAGAGTTGGGGGAGAAAAGGGAAAATTGGATGACATCATTACAATAATATGACCTTGAAATAACCCCTTCACAAATTGTTAGAGGTCAATGCATGTGTAAACTAGTGGTTGATTTGGTTGAAGAACCTGCAAGTCAAATAAACACCTCAACTGTAAATCAACACAACCAAAAACAGATCAGTTGTGCACAAGTTACACCCAATTCTTGGTATGAGAGAATTAGATTATATTTGACACATGGATCTGCTCCCCACAATCTTGATCCTAAAAACATAAGAGCACTTAGGATTAAATCTTCATCTTTCCAGTTAATAAATGATGTATTGTTTCGAAA
The DNA here is from genome assembly GCA_000966675.3 of Picea glauca. Classification (NCBI taxonomy): domain Eukaryota; kingdom Viridiplantae; phylum Streptophyta; class Pinopsida; order Pinales; family Pinaceae; genus Picea; species Picea glauca. The sequence goes on along the minus strand of JZKD02S1766156.1, from coordinate 377,243 downwards.
GAAATTTGATGGTGTTCTTATGCGTTGTTTAGAGAAGGAAGAGTCAGAACAAGTGCTATCTGAACTTCATGCAAGTGAAGCCGGTGGTCACTTCGGTGGAGATACCACCACCCACAAAGTGTTAAGAGCTGGGTACTATTGGCCTCCCTTGTTTAAATATGCCCATGCACTGTGTTATAAATGCATAATCTACCAAAAGGCAGCAGGTGTTGATTAAGGTTGGTTGTCATTGATGTCAACCCTTGAAGAAAGCCCCGTAGCACAAAGCTTTAGGAAATGGATCCAATATTGTTTGATGTAAATATGATTCATTATTTTTTTGTCATGGTT
>JZKD02S1766156.1:319342-350268 GCA_000966675.3 Picea glauca | reverse complement strand
TTTGTCAAATGGCCTAAATGGTTGGTGTCAGTGTCAAAGCGTTCATAAAGATCAGTCACAAATTGGGTCCAAGCAATATACCCTTGACGAGAAGTTTTTCTCCATTGCCACCATTGCCAACGTTATTGATCTAGATGGAGAACACCATACCAGAGTTTGGCTAAGTCATATGTAATGCCGTATAAAGAGAAATAATGTTCCATTTGGGTGACCCAACCAGTGGGGTTCGAGCCATCAAATTTGATCACATCCACCCGCGGAAGGCGTAGGTCACGTTGAAAGTGATGGTGCTAAAACATATGTGAATGGGAGGAATGTTCACCTTTAGTCTTTGGAGGTGCGTCAGATAAAGGGTCATCTGTAGGGATCTTCAGTTTGGTGCAGAGTGATGCAAAGACAAATTCAATCTAGGTGGTCAGTTCTTGTTTGACTTCCTCCATTGAGGACTGGATGGATGTATAGATGGAGGCCACAATAGCATTGAGTTGTTTCACTTCTTTTTGGGTCTCGAGGAAACCAGATTGCAAGGTGTTGAAGCAAGCTTCCAGGTCTTGGCTACAGGTATGGGCCATGAGGATGGGTGAACTAAAAAGGGGTGGGCGGGGTAAAAAATTTTGCCGAAAAATGATATGGATGAATGTGATAAGTGCAAAGAGATGAATCCAATGGAATAGGTCTCAAATAATGGTGAAAAAATTTCCAGACTTTTATTTATTTATTTATTTTACACTGCTAAGTTATACTATGGTCTGAAGAATACTGCAGTGATGAAATTCCCAAATGCTTAACCGGAAAGAAATGTGTATTTAATTGGAAACCCAGACACAGTTGCGTGGCAATAGATCTTGTCTGTTTTAATTTGTTTATGTTACTGTCCCCCAAGGGTTAGGTATTCAAGGGTTCTACAAACAAGGGTTTTCCCTGTGCTATTTCTCTCTGATATACGTGCGGGGTCCAACAGTAGTACTCGGCCCAATATCTCAGGGCACTAACTAAGGAGGATAGACTGTACCCTTAGCCTTACTACCCGACTACCCAGGTGCTAGAGAGTATCTTCCCGAGTGTTGTTCTCAGTGGCACTATAGCTGTCAGGTGGCCAATCAGTTTATCTAAAGAGGGCTTCAGGAAATCTAGGCCAATCTGTACACAGGTGATGTCTGATGCGCTACCACTTGAAGGGGTACCAACATGGGTTACAAGGGTGGCCAACAGATGTGCGCTTCAGAACCACTTGTATTTCCTGCGTGCATGAATCCCTCAACCATGAGTTTATGCGTGTAACAACATATCTCTGTGGCTTAAAGACGTCGAAATACGTCTCTACCATGGAAAAAAAAATTCCATAATTTTTGCCAAGGAAAGGGCTCTCATACCACTTGCAATATACCAGATATAAAAAGTATGCAGAACAGAAATAAAATGCTAGAAATGGCAGAATAACAGTAATATAACCAGCATAATCTTCACAATAATACATAAATGATATAATAACAACAACAAAAATAACACTTTGATTGAGAAAGCAATGTTCACGGGCCTCTTCAAGGGGGAAACCTCCAGTCGAGCAGCGCTCTGTTACAATAATCTCCAAGCTAGGGTTTTCATACCCTTGACCCTTATTTATACTAAATATGTCTATCAAGAGAAACATCTAGAGGAAGATCCTTCTAGAAGCGGAAGCTTCTATTAGGTCTTCTTACATCCGCCTTATTCTATTTTATTGAAAGGCCTTATTAATATTGACCTTTATTGCATCCGAATATATTTCTCTACCTATGTGCGGGTTAGGACCCTAACACATGTCATCCAACAGTGTCGATTTTCATATGGCATCTATCCCTTCAAAGATGAGGTATTATGTGATGTTTCCCCACTGGATGTTTATGATGTTCTGTTGGGCTAGCCATATATGTGGAAGTGTCATGCTATTTATGAGTCTCAACCTCGTAGTGTCATTGTTACTCTGGGGGGTCATCTCTACAGGATACTAGAGGTAGTTCCAACTACCATCCCACCTAAATAGTGTCACAAGGTAGTATCTCATACTAGAAAATTCAACTTCTTCATAGTTTGTTCAAAAGGTGAACAAAAGAACACTGCAACCACTGCAACCTTAGTCCAAGCACCTTCTATCTAGCAAAAACAAGTCGAAAAGATTGAAGCAAAATGCAAGGATTCTTTCTGCACATAGTCATCTCATGTAGCCCAAATAGTTACAAAGTTCCAACCCTTCCAGCCATAGGTTCATGACAACCTTCAACAAGCTAAGCAACACAACTTCTCTAGCAAGGAAAACAACTCATCAAGATGTAGATTCAATAAACGCTTTTCCCTCTCCCCCGGGCACTCAACACAATGGATACCATTGCTTCCTAAGGAGGTAGGATTGATCTAGGTGGATATCGGTGGCCACCCACCTATTCCAACTGGCTCAAAACAGTCTTCTGGCAATTTACTATTTTTAGCAGTTTTTTGGTTCCTATACTTTCGGGGCCATTTTGAGGGCCTAAATGAAGCTTTTTTTAGATCAATCAGCTCCATGATTGCCAAAGGTTTTAATTAATACTCCAAAATAAATCTTCTTTACAGTACCTTTCCAACGAGATTTCGTGCGCCCCAAACAAAGATTGTATGCCAAAGTTACGCCCCCGAGAAGTTGATACACCAAACTACCCAAAACGAGGTCCAAAAAACTGTTGGATTTTCATCTTCTAGGGTTAGGGTTTTGGATTTTATTTATGTTAAAAATGTCTTTAGAGCCTCATTTTAATCATTTTCATGCGAATGTGAGTATCCACCACATCTCTTCTCAGAGATAAGCTGCCATCATTCTAGCGAGTCTTTCACTTTGTATTTCTACAATTTTTTACATTTCTCTCATTAATAGAAATGGGGTATTACTGTATCTCTGTGTTTATGGTTGCATATTTGATATATTTTTGTTATATTATTTGATACCTGAGATATCTCTGTACATTTATTTATTATATCTCCGCTCTCATTTTGTGCCAAAAATAATTCGGATCAAATAGCCTGAGTAATAACATTCACTGCACCCCTGTACTCTGCCTCTGTTGATGATAAATAAATTGTTGATTGCTTCTTACTTGACCAATAGGTAGGTCCTAATCCAAGGTAGAGGAAATATCCTGAAGTGGACTTTTGATCAATGCTATCACCTACCCAATCTAAGTCTTTGTAACCCACAAGATCTAAGGAAGATCATGCTGCATAGTGTATACCAAAGATAGTAGTCCCCTTGACATATCTCATAATCCTCTTTGCTTCCTTCTAGTGAATCTCATGAGGATCCTGCGTGTACCTGGAAACAGATCCAACCACATAAGAGATGTCTGATTGAGAGTGTGTAAGGTAAAGAAGACTCCCCACCATCTGTTGATATCTAGTACAATCAACTAAAGGTGATGCACCGATATCCTCTAGTCTAACCCCTGACTGAAAGGGTGTTGGAGATGGCTTGTAATCTGTCATCTAAAACCTATCAAGTAGATCTATAACATACTTGGATTGAGAAATCTTGATTCTTGAATCATTTTGGTTTATTTCAATAGAAAGAAAGTAATGTAATAGTCCCATATCTGTCATAGAAAACCTGTCATGCAAAGCGGTATTTGTTATCACATAAACTTGTCAGAGTCTTATGAGCTTGTGGTTTCTACCTTAGTTTGAAATTTTTTCCTGTCTCTCCTCCTTTTCGAGATCCGAACCACAGAGGAAGTCATTTTGGGAAAGCTGAAGTGAAAAATGCACAGATTTCCCGAGTTCCTGAAATGCCGAAAGTCCGAGTTCCCAAAATTCCGAAAGTCCAATATCCCAAAATGAAAATATTCATCTAGGCCTTCCGATGCAAAGGGACACGTGTCACCCGATTTGAGTGATTGTGATTTCACGACTTGGATTTTTCAGTATGGAACACAATTCAAACTCGTGAAACGCGAAATCCTGAAATGTCTGGGAATTTGGCCCATGATCACAACCTAGGGTCATATGAGAAGCAGGTCCATAAAGAGCGATAAGTGCCCATTAAGTAATGGGAGGATAAGGTTTTTCAAGCAGGTGATCATGGCCGCTAGATTCAAAGCTAATTCAACTGTTGATCCAGATGGGCCGTTTCGCAATTTTGAGCATCAGAACATTGGAAATCAAGGGGAGTGAAAACTCCCGAAATGAGAAATCTTGAAATTTCATGTGGGATAAGCATGAGGTCGTGTGAAGCGATGGAAAGGAGTTGTGACCAAGGATGAAAGCACTTGTATTTTTCTCAGTAGCGAATCTGCGTGGTCTCGAGGGGTCAAGATTGACTTGAATAAATCGCGAACACTGCCTGGAGAATTCATCGGTGTCAGGCCTCATCTTGATCCTGATGAAAGTAGCTAATGGAAATGGGGAAGGTGGTTGAAACCTTTTTTCACCACATAAATAGAAATCATGGAAGAATTGGCCATGTAAGTATACTGTCAGCCCAAATTTCCCCTGTCAGTAGATTTTCCTGCAAAGCCCATACTGATTCGAACTCGCATCTGACAGAAGAATGCATGTACGGACTGACAAAAGAAGATGCAGATGCAAAGATTTGATTGTAGTGGCCAGGTCACACTCCCGATGGTGGCAAGTTGTTCTGAGTATAAATACTTAGTTTTGATATTTTGTTAGGGTGGATGGTTGAGCTACGCTCCTGATTTGTAAAATTTTAATGAAGCCTCTGGTTCTCTGGTTATGTATTTCCATTTGAGACTTCTTGTTTAATGACAGTCAACTCTCTTTTCATCTCTTTTGCTTCTGATACTAAAGAATCAAGCATGAATGATCTAGTCGAGTTGTTGTGACTGTATTGTAATGTATGTTTGATTACAGTAGGTTTGTGGTGTTTTCATTTTCTTGAGGTTTTGGATTCAAGAGGATCTTGTATTTGAAGCTTTTTCTCCTTAGGTTGCTGGAAGACGAGATGTCCATAGAAGACCTCTACATTTTCTCTTCAAGTTCTTCATCCTACTCACCCTTTATACAACTTACTGATTGAAGTTAGATCAAGACCTCATCTATTCTCACATTTCAACCCAGTTTTATGAGTTAAAGCGATATTATCCCAATTCTGCATCCATTAGACCCCATTAAATTTATTCATTGTGACATAAAAGTGATGGGTACTAGTATTACCTTTGTCGCAATCCAAAGGTGACATCTAGTGCTAACATTTATGTCATCGTTGTCGGGGACAAATTGAATATTTTCCCTGGGATTGAACGACAAAGCTTACTGGTTTTGAAGGTGCATAAAAAATTAGTACATCAGATTGCAACTGTGCACCTGGTGACTCCACTATTTCAGATGTGGATTCTAGATGCAGACACACAAGGTATACCCCACAGCTTCCCCTAGAAACATCTGAAGCAGACCCAAAGAAAATTATTAGAAGAAGAAAGACCTTTCAGGAGGGTACTTCTACTGCTGAACCAGGAAATTCTTGTAATTTTCATTATTCTCCTATAGCAACTCCAATAGATGTTTCTCAATTTCCTATTACACCATCTGTTGGAGCTTTTAGAAGTTTAAATTTTGGGAGTTTTCCTGCTGATTTTCCTCAATTGTTTCCTTTTATTATCAGAAGCACTCCTCCAATATCCCCTATCTGAACTCCATCCCCTCTTGGTTCTCCTACTATTCACACTCTAATGGCAAGTGCTAATCCCCCCTAGAAATAGAATGGACACTATAGTAGCTGCCAGATATGCCCCTCTCGTTCTGCCTTGGCTTCTTAATGCCCTACAAATTGGTGGCTATCTTAAGAAGTTTCCTAAGTTTATAGGGGAGGGAGATATAACTACAGAAGAGCACCTTGCAGCTTTCTATAGTTATGTTGATAAATATGTCATAGTAGATGAAGATGTGTGGATGAAGATTTTCGTCCACAGTCTTCACGAAGAAGCTAGAAAGTGGTTCAGGGCCCTGGCCCCTGGATCCATCGCTAGGATTGAAGCTTTAGAAAATGTCTTCTTGAGACAATGGGGAGATAAAAGCGACTTCATGTATTATATCATAGAGTTTGGGTCCCTAAAGAGAAAAGAGGGAGATTCTGTCTCTAACTTCTCCAAAAGATTCAACAAAATGTACAATAAGATCCCTGCTGAGATAAATCCTACAGAGGCCTCTGCCAATATTACCTATGCCAGTGCTTTTGACCCTGATTTCTGCCTCCTGTTAAGAGAGAGAAGAGCTACCTCCTTGGCTCATATGCAAGATGCAGCCCTGGAAGTAGAGTCTAACATATTGACAGTTGATCGACTCAGGAATAAGGCTAATAGAGATAGAGGAAGGGGAAGAGATGAAGCCTCAACCTCTAGTTCCCCTACCTTCCCCCCTCAACTGGATGAAGTAACCAAGTTACTAAAATCACTTTTGGGTAGAATGGAAAGGTTGGAATTAGAGGGGAAGCAGATATAAAGAAATCCTCAAAATGTTGATAACAGAGAGAACTTTAGGAGGCTGAATAACAATGCTCCTCAGATTATGCAAAGAGAACCTTGGAACAGAGATAGAGATGATCAGAAAATCTAGACCCCTCTTCAAAAAAAACTTGTTGCAGATGATGGTGGGGAGGAAGAATACCATGACCCATAAATCCATTGTCTTGAAGACGCATCTCCTTCTCCTCACTTAACTCAAGAAGTGTACGAGGAGTCTCTCATGGATTTCCAATTAAACAAGTTGAGCAAGGTGTTGGTAGCCAATTCATTTTTTTATTGTCTTATAAGCTGCCTACACCAATGTTTTGCAAACATCAATTTTTCATCGCAATTTTCAAATAAACGATGCTTTTATTTTTCGCGACACTTGCACACTTACTTTCGTTTTGTTTTCACGACTGTAAGCATGAAAACTTAGACTTTCGAAGTCGCATTGAAATCACTATTTGAACTGTCGTTATCTTTTTTTTGATATGCCTATTGCGCTCACCTCTTATTTATCATCATACAGCTGGCAAGATCCTTTGATCGGTACTCATATTTTGATTGATTATGTGACTTGGTTTCATTGAGTTTGTAATACATTGGCATTTTTATTTTGATCTACTTGACCTTTGGTTTCGTAAGATACATAGGGGATATGATTAAACTCTTCATATATATCTTTTAATATCATGCCTATGCTTGTGTTTTCATAACTATTGGTTGGTTGATTATATGTATCCATTGGCACATTGGTTAAACTATTGATTATCTGAGCTGATCTTTTGGCGCATGGATAAACATTGGTATGAGTTTTAATTTGACTGTTGGTGGATTAAAAAACTTTGGTATAACGTTGATTGCGCATGCACTTACCATTGTTCATTAGTCAGCCAAGTGATATGACTGTTGACTATGCTATAATGGGTTGAATTACTATGTAAATCGGCGGTGTACTTTGACCATAATTGTTTTTCATGGCAGTGAATAACTCCACCACCTTCGCACGCTGGCATTTATGCCTGTCCCATATTCATCGTTCACCTCTGTTAGCTCGGGAAGCCTCCGCGCACTCTGTTCCTGTGTGTGTTTCGACCCAAACCCTCGGCTTACCATGTGCTCGGCTCCATGGCACCAGTCGTGCGAATCGAGCCAAATGGCAACTAGGCCCTGTTAATGTTTGACAATGCCCGGAAGGATTTGGAAGAAAACTGTTGGCTTAACTTCGTAAAAATATTTGAGGGTTTTAACCTCTATGTAGCACGACAGTTTTCCATGACCTTCGATGGTTGTAGAGCCAAGGTGGGCGACATACAGTTGGAGATTGATGAGAATTTTATTAGCTCTACTACAGGTCTACCTGCCTCAGGACAGCGTTGGTTTAAGAATTGTAAGGTCGAGGAAGTGCCATGGACACTGATGTTCCTCTTGCGCAAAGTCACCTCATGTGACAGAGGTATGACCATATCTATGCTCAAACCACGATGGCACGACCTATTAATGCTAGTCAAGCAGTTTGTGACCTGTGAAGGTCGATACGGGCTCGTGTTTCTCTACCACCTGCGTTTAATGATGATTTTTATAGGGTATCCTTTAAACATGCCTTTCTACTTTCAACGCAGCTTATATAAGATGTCAAAAAGATTTAAAAGGCAGAAGGCTGACAGTAGCCTGTTCCATCATGGGCTTATTAAGCTTATCGTTGTTCATCATTTGAGTTTGCATGGTGATAGTTGGAGGGCTTTCATCGCTCGTAATGGATTTGAGGACGCAGACTCTGTCCCGGTTGATAAGCCTGTGGTAATTGAAACCAAGGCCGAACCGCCTGTACCCTTACATATCCTACTACCTTAACCCTCGACCGACCCTCCTATTGACTTACCAGACATTGGAAATGAGAATGCCGAGACTATTAAGAATCCTACGAGCAAAAAGCCCAAGGAAAACCCTACTGCTAATGCCAAAGGGAAGAGGAATGCCCATATCATTTCAAGGATGGCCAGGAACAAGCCTAAACCCTTTGCTAAGCGAGAGCCTATTGTCCTTAGCAAGGATTCCGATTCCGACATGGAACAATTCTTAGCCAGCGAGTACCCTTACTCGCAGGGTTTGTGCCCCGAGCCACCCTACGATTTCGTGTCGAATCTTCCCCCTTGCCTAAGAAATGACCCTAGCTACCTTGGTATTAAATTGCCTAGTGAAACCCTCAACGAGGTGCCCAAACCCTTGCCTGCTCTTTCAAACCCCACACAACCATCATGTGACCAATGCGAGTTATGGTTGGAGCGATACTACATTGATGTCGCCATACTCCAATCGAAAATCCAATCACTGGAAGATCGAATTGCAGTATTAACCAGTCAACGAGACCAGCTCCAAGCAGTCGATAAGAAGCAAAAGACGACAGGCTCGATCCTTTTCAAAAATGTTGAATCGGCTATGGCAGTTATCAACTCCAAATTGACATGACCAAGCCGACTCGTCGCTGTATAGGTATGCTTTTGATATTGTTTCAGTTTTGTTTATGAACAGGATATATAATGAGTCAAATTTGGTTTCGAATAGCTCTGTTTATGTATCGAAATGGCTCTGTTGTAACGACATTCATCCTGTATATTGTTTCACTTTATTAAAAATAAATCGGATTTCGTTTTGGATATATGATTTGATCACCCCCAGTTTAGACACCGATAGATTCTCATTTCGATTTGGTTGATTTTGATTTGATTTGATTTGATTGTGTGTCTGATTAAGTTAACGAAATGGACGTTGTGCTTTCAATTGAATTGGTTTGGTATCTACTCTGAACAGTAAGTTGTCATGCTCAAATTAGAATAAGATCATGTTGGATTTGATTTCATTATGGTTCAGATGCTCTGATTGGTAAGCTATTTCAATGAGTTTGTTGGTTACGACATGCTCTGTCATATGATTTTCAAAAATCATGAATATTGCTCTGTTCGATTTTAATTTGGGAAAAAATGACTCTATGTTTATGTAAGCAGATGCAAGTAATATTCATGCCCGAATCGTGGGATAGTTTCGATTTACGATGACTATGTTAAGACTCCTTGCTGTTTGATTCGCTTAAATCGAATTCAGTTGATTCGATTACTCTCATGAGTTAGATTCACATCGTGAAATGCTGCTCTGTTTGTTGTTAACTTACAAACGAATTGGTCAATATTTGTTGTCTCTATCGAACTCGGTAATAATGCGTTTTAAACAAATAATTTCGATCAATCGATCTTGTCTACCCAGTTTACTAAAAACAAACGATCATATAATTCTTGTGAACCCTGTTGCCAGCTGAGTGATTTTATCATGATTTTGTTTATAGATAGTTACGCACCAGTGTTGGTTTAATTCGTTTATGGTATGAATCTTTTTGCTATATCGTTATAGCTATAACGATTGGAAAATAATTTTGTTGGATTCGATCGTATCTCTTGTTTAACAATCGCATACGATATGTTTGATTATCGGTTTCAATTGGATATGAAACAATCTTACATTGCTGTTCCATACGATTCTGTTGACCCACCTTTGTGGTAACAAAAGAACAGAGTATTCCTATCTCTGTATTCAGTTGAATCATTTTTTATCCTGTTTAATTTTGAATGATATAACCATTCCAATCTCAATGATTTGTTTTCAAATGGTTATTGGAAGATAATTGGATTTATTCTTTTAAGAGATTTTTTAATCGATTCTGATGCTGATTCTGTATCTTATTTAGACTAGCTACAAAATCAGAGGATTCTGTAGCTAGTCTATAGAATTAGATTTTTATTATTTTATTAATAAAAGAGTCTTCTAACTTGTCTATTTTGGACCCTTTGCAGGTGAATTCAAAATTGCATGGGATTTGATGGACAGTCTAGAGGATATTTAGATGCTTTAGTTTTATTGTAGTTTCCTAGTTTAGTTGAACTTGGGAGATCTTCCCAGATTTTATGTAAACAGTTTATAACTTCCACAGGGAGGTTTTACCCTGTGGAAAAACTTATAAATACTTATTATTTTTGTAATAAGAGGATCCTCATTCGTGGGAGAACAAGGATATGGAATTTTAATACAAACTGAGACAGAAGTTGATGTTCTGCTACAGCTTTAGCTTTTCATAATATCAATCTTTTGTTTCATGTTTATGTTTATCAGTTTGCATTTGATTAGTGACTACTTTAGCTATCATGGTCTTTTGCAGAATGATATAAATTGATTAATATTTCATCCATATCTGATTCCTTTCACTACTTAAGAACACAACAATTACTTGATTCAGTTTATGAATGACAGATTTCTCTTCTTCATCAATTGAATTATTTTGTATAAGTCTTTGCATACAGGTTTATCTAATTGTAGAGATTTATAAATCATATGATTGTTGTGATTTTTATGTCTTGTTTGTCCTGTAAACAAACTTGAAGAGCATTGCAGCTATCGTTTACAAGAAGCTTCTGGATTATTCGGTGCGAGTTTCCTTCCTCCGATCCGCTAGAACAATCATCATACACAGGACAAATCTGGAGCGTTTCCAAGTCAGCTTATCATTTATTTGTTTAAGTGTATTTATTAGTAGTTTAGTTTAGATATAAGTTTAGTTAGATTTATAGGTAGAATTAGTATATTATTGTTTAGTTTAGTTAGTTTTCTGTTTTATTTCCTGTTTATAAAATTATAAAATCAACAAAAATTACCTTTCTCTGTCTTAGGGCAGATTGTAAATGAATTTTTTCAGGTTTTATTTAAATCTGTAAATTGTAGATATTGTACATTTTGTGAATAAGTTATATTTCAGTTAGTAGATAGTAAGTTAGTTAGTTAGAGTTAGTATAGTATTAGTTAGTAGATTGTATATATAGAAATAGTAAATTAGTTAGTTTGTTTAATAGTTAGTTTTAATTAGGTTAGTTTATTAGTTTGTGTTATTTGTTTTTAGTTAGATTAGTTAGTTTGTTTGTTTTATTTAGTTTTAGTAAGATTAGTTAGTTTAGATTAGTTTTCTTTTTTGTTTTTCTTAGGACCTTAGATCGGCTAATGGAGCCACTAAACCCATCAGGGTGGTTCATTCCAAACGGCTTGGGTTATTAGACAACCTCGAACCAGTTCCACTCTCTCAGTTGATGGACGGTCGATTTCGCCCGTCAACACAAGGGGGATAAGGCCAACAACAACCCAAATAGATACAACCTCTGGTCCAAGAAGAAAGGAGAAAGGCCTAATGTTCCCAATCGGTCTACCAGAGCATAAAATCCTGTTGAAGATGTAGAAAGTAGTAGAAAGGAGAGGAAAAAATAGAAACCCCCACCAGTAGCCAAAGATTCTACCCCAGAGGTAAAATAAATTCTGAAGCCCCCCTCCTATTTTAACTTTGAGCATGAAATTTAGATTATTAGGATTCCTGTTCCCCTTTCAGAACTGGTCAAGCATGAAGACTTTAAGAGATCCCTATCTAAGCTATTGTTGCATGAACCCTTGAATCATCCCACAAACTCAATCAATTTGCAAGACGAAAATCCAACAATCATCTTAGGTCCCATGGTAGAAGATAGAGACAATTCATCCCCTCCCTTCTACACATCACTAAACATACATGACAAGGTACTGCATAATTGTGTGATGGATTCAGGGGCCTCTCATAACCTCATGCCCAAAACTGTCATGGATGAACTAGGACTGGAAATCACAAAAGCATACCATGAATTGTATTCCTTTGATTCCAGGAAGGTGCAATGACTTGGGGTCATAAAAGATCTAGTTGTGACCTTGTTCCAATTTCCCATGAAAAGTATGGTCATGGATATTGTGGTAGCTGATGTTCCCCCCCAAGTTCGGCATGTTATTGTCAAGATATTGGATAAAAATACTTGGGGGAACCTTCCAAATGGACCTCACATATGCTACTATTCCTTTGTTTGGGGGGGAACATAGAAGACTATACAAAGAAGCTCAGTTGTCTTATATTATTAGTGATGAAGCTTACCCCACCAACCATCCTATTTTTTCACTTGATACTGATTTGGGATCCAACTTATTACAAATCACTGACACCCCTGAGCCTCCTCTTGAAATTAGAAAGCAACCCATTACTCTCTCTGAAGATTCCCCTTCGATTAACTCTGTCTGGAAAATGTTCTTTGATGGAGCCTCTTCTAGAGAAGGTCTTGGTGCTGGTGTGGTATTTGTTTCTCCTGTTCAAGAAATTATATCTTTGTCATACAAGTTAGAATTTGAAGCTACCAATAATGTGGCAGAATATGAAGCTCTTGTCTTGGGTTTGAGGGCTGCAAAAGATATGGGAATCAAAGAGATAGTGGTGTTTGGGGATGTTGAGTTAATTGTCCATCAGATTAGAAATATTTATCAGGCCAAACACCTGAGGTTGAGGAGTTACATAAATGAAGTATGGGATCTATTTGACAGTGTTTTCTTGGATTTTAACATTTCATTTTTTCTAAGAGACGAGAATGCCATGTTCAATTCTTTGTCTATTTCAGCAAGCAATTTCAGAATCCCTTAGCCACCTAAGCTCAGTTATGATGTAGAAGTGAAATATAGACCCTCTATACCTGACAATGTCAAACATTGGAAAGTGTTTGAAGATGATCTTGAGATCAAAAGGTTCCTAGAGACCATTGATGAGTTTTCTACATTACACATTGATCAAGATCCTGAGGTTGAAATAAATCCTCATGATGATTCTTTTCTGAAGAAAATTGCTAATCATCATATCGTTAAGTTGCCCAACAATCACATCCCAAAGGGAATAGTTCCTTTGGAAAGACTACTTGAGAAGAACGATGTGGCACTAAAGGGTAAAGTCTCCCATGATGAAGGCAATGTGGCTGAATGCAATATTGGTACAGAGAAGGAACCAAAGTTTGTCAAGTTGTCAAGTAGCTTGTCAAGGGAACAAAGGGACAAGTATGCTCAGTTATTGAGAGAATTCGATGATGTGTTTGCTTGGACCTATGAAGACCTTAGAACATATGACACCAACATTATTGAGCATAAGATCCCATTGAAGGAGGAGGCTAAACCATTTAGGCAGAAATTAAGAAAAATAAATCCTATGTTGTTGCCTATTATGGAAAGGGAAGTAAAGAAGTTGTTGGATTCCCAAATCATTGTCCCTTTGAGATATTCTAAGTGGGTGGCCAACCTGGTCCCAGTAAGGAAGAAGAATGGGGAAATCATATTGTGTGTCGATTTTAGGAACTTGAACAGAAGCTCCAAGAAGGACAATTACCCTTTGCCAAAGATGGAACACATATTGCAGAGGGTGACAGGTGCATCCATGATTTCCATGATTGATGGCTTTTCTGGCTACAATCAGATCTCTATCTTGCTTGAAGACAAAGAAAAGACAACTTCCTTGGGGCACATTCATGTATGCCAAAATTCCCTTTGGATCGATGAATGCAGGAACAACCTTCCAGCGAGTTATGGACACCGCCTTCATTGGGGAAAGGGATAAATTTGTGGTCATCTATTTGTATGACATAACAGTCTTTTCCAGATATAATAAAGAACATTGCTTTTATCTGAGGAAAGTCTTTTTGAAATGTAGAAGGTTTGGTCTCTCCCTAAATCCCAAGAAGTATTTATTTTCCATGAAAGAGGGAAAATTGTTGGGACACATTGTATCAACTGAGGGGGTTAGAATTGATTTGAGAAAGGTAGAAGCTATTCAAACCTTGTCACTTCCTAGGTTTAGGAAGGAGGTTCAGTCTTTATTGGGAAAACTTAATTTTCTGAGAAGGTTTGTTTCAAATTTTGTTAAATTGGTGAAGCATATTACAACCATGCTCAGGAGGGGGAATGAAGTAAAATGGACTGCTGAGTCGAGGAATTATTTTGACCAAATCAAGAAGGAACTAACTGAGGCGCCCGTGCTTATCAGTCCGGATTATTCCAAGGATTTTCTGATTGTTTCCTTTTCTTTATTTGATATAGTGGGAGTTGTTTTACTACAAAAGAATGATGCAGGGTTCGAGCAGCCTATTTCTTTTTTCAGCAAAGCACTAAGAGGTGCATAGGTCAGATATGGCATCATGGAGAAGCAGGCCTATGCTTTGGTGAAATACCTCAAAGATTTCAGGGTCTATGTTCTGTATTCAAAAATCATTGCATATGTTCCTTCAGCTTTTGTGAAGGATATTCTGATTTAGCCTGACTTAGATGGAAGAAGGAGCAAGTGGATTGCCAAAATCATTGAATTCGATCTAGAAATAAAGCCCACCAAAACTAGTTAAAGGCCAAGGCTTAGCCAAGTTATTGGTTGAATATAATTGTAAAGCTTTGGGGGTTAACTTCATCAACACTTGCTCAGAAAATCAACAAGTTGAGTTGTCTGATAAAGGTTCTCAGGAAAACCCTCCATTGGAAGAATGCACCTGGTACAAATACATTTTATATTTCTTGCACGAGTTAAATCCCCTTGATGGTATGGGAAAAATAAAGGCAAGATCTTTAAAGCTCAAAGCAATTAGATATTGCCTTATTGACCAGGTCTTCTATTGGAAAGACCCTCTGGGTGTTCTTCTGAGATGTTTAGACCCACAAGAGACCCACAAGATTATGTTTAATTTTCATGACAACATGTGTGTGGGACATCATTTCTAGATAACTAAAACCTACAAGATTCTCAAGGCTTAGTACTTATGGCCTACTCTATTCACTAATGTCTGTGCAAAAATTAGGGCTTATATCAAATGTCAAAAATTCGCTGGGAAGAAGCAGCTGAAGTCTATGCCATTGAAGCCTATGGTAACTTCAGGACCCTTTCAGCAGTGGGGCCTTGAATTTATTGGGGAGATTCATCCTCCTTCAAGTGGTCATCACAGGTGGATCTTAACTTCAATAGATTATTTCACCAAGTGGATAGAAGCTATCCCCACAAGGAGTGCTTCTCACAGAGTAATAATTGGTTTTCTTGAAGATATTCTGGCAAGGTTTGGTTGTTCAAACAAAATCATCACTGATAACGCTGCATCTTTCAAAGATGAACCATTGATCAAGTTTTGTGAGTAGTTCAAAATTGCATTGATCCACTCTACCCCGTATTACCCCCAAGGAAATGGATTGGAAGAGTACTCTAACAAGAGCCTTATAAATATTATCAAAACATTGCTAGAGGAAAACAAGAAAGCATGGGATTCAAAGCTCAAATTTTCTCTGTGGGATGATAGAGTTTCAACCAAGAGGTCCCTAGGCATCTCTCCTTTCCAACTTGTATATGGGACTGAAGCAATATTTCCTTTTCAACTTGCCCTGCTTGTGGCGAAATTATTCCAAGACTGCCATGGAGAACCCAATGATATGATAAGAAGAATTCATCGGCTGGTAGAATTCCAACAGACTAGAGAGAAGGGGATGGACAGAGCACATGACCGTTAGCAGAAAATCAAGCAGGCCTTTGACAGGAAGAGAAGTAAGGAAAATTTCTAGCTAGGGGATCTAGTACTCAAATGAGACACACCTAGAAAAGGCAAAGGAAACCATGGTAAATTTGAATCCCTTTGGATCAGTCCCTTCAAGATTTTTGAGGCATTTCTAAACAACACTTACAGGATGCAGAATTTGGAGGGTGACAAAATTGTTGGTAGCTCTGTAAACATGCACTTCCTACAAATGTTTTTTGTTTACAGCCACAGTCGGGGTCCCACCATTGTAAATACCATTCCTATTTTATGTTTATTTTGTTTTTAGTAGGAGTCTCCATAAACCAAAGCAAAGGCACTGGAACTACTTATTCTTGGCAGCTCGCAGGAAGAATGCCATCCCCTGTGGAGAAAAATGTTATCACATAATCTTGTCAGAGTCTTATGGGCTTGTGGCTTCTACCTTAGTCTACAATTTTTACATGTCTCTGCTTCTTTTCCAGATCCGAACCATGGAGGAAGTCATTTCGGGAAAGATGAAGTGAAAAATGCACAGATTTCCTGAGTTCTCGAAATGTCGAAAGTCTGAGGTCCCCAAATGTCGATATTCATCTAGGCCATCTGATGCAAAGGGACTTGTGTCACTCGATCTGAGTGATCGTGATTTCATGACTTGGATTTTTTAGTATGGAACACAGTTCAAACTCGCGAAATGCGAAATCTCGAAATGCCTGGGAATTTGGCCCACGATCACATCCCAGGGTCATATGAGAAGCATGACCATAAAGAGTGATAAGTGCCCATTAAGCAGTGGGTGGATAAGGTTGTTTGAGGAGGCGATCATGGTCATCATATTCAAAGCTAATATGACCATTGATCCAGATGGACCATTTCGCGATTTCGAGCATCAGAACATTGGAAATCAAGGGGAGTGAAAACTGCCGAAATGCGAAATCTCGAAATTGCATGTGGGATAAGAATGAGTTCATGGCCCGATATCATGTGAAGCGATGGAAAGGAGTTGTGTCCAAGGCCAAAAGTGATTTTATTGTTCTTAACAACGGATCTACGTGGCCTCGAGGCATTGAGATTGACTTGAATAAATTGTGAACACCACCTGGAGCATTCACCGGTGTCAGGCCTCGTCCTGATCCCGATGAAAGTAGTTAATGGAAATGGGGAAGGTGGTTGAAACCTCATTTCACCACATAAATAGAAAGCATGGAATAACTTGCTGTGGAAGCAGATTGTCAGCCCAAATTTCCCTTGTTAGCATATTTTCCTACAAAGCCCATACTGATCCAAACTCGCGTCTGACAGAAGAATGCATGTACAAACTAACAAAAGAAGATGCAGACACAAATCTTTGATTGTAGTGGCCAGGTCACACTCCCAGTGGTGGAAAGCGTTTCTGAGTATAAATACTCAGTTTTGATATTTTGTTAGGGTGGATGGTTGAGCTACATTCCCGATTTGTAAAATTTTAATGAAGCCTCTGGTTCTTTGGTTATGTATTTCCATTTGAGACTTCTTGTTTAATGACAATCAACTCTCTTTTCATCTCTTTTTCTTCTGATACTGAAGACTCGGGCATGGATGATCCAGTAGGTTTGTTGTGACTGTATTGTAATGTATGTGTGATTACAGTAGGGTTGTGGCATTTTCAGTTTCCCGAGGTTTTGGATTCAAGAGGATCTTGTATTTGAATATTTTCCTCCTTAGGTTGTTGGAAGAATGGATATCCATAGAATACCTCTACATTTTCTCCTCAATTTCTTCATCTTGCTCACCCTTTATACAACTTACTGACTGAAGTTAGATCAAGACCTCATCTGTTCTCACATATCAGCCTAGTTTTCTGAGTTAAAGCGATATTATCTTGAGTCCACGTCCATTAGACCCCATTAAATTTATTCATTGTGACATAAAACTAATGGGTACCCAACTTACCTCTGTCGCAATCCATAGGTGACATCTAGTGCTAACAGTCTTCACTGCAACAATGAAAGAGGTTCAACTCCCTGTGATGAGTAAATCATATACATATAGAACTATAAGTATAAATGAATCTATTTTCCTCATCATATACACATAAGGATCTGATCTACATCTAAGAAAACCTCTAGAGAGAAGATAAGAGTCCATTTTAGCATACCATGCCCGAGGTGCTTTCTTAAGTCTGTACAATGACTTCCTCAACCTGCAAACTAATGATGGAACTTGAACATTTCCCTATGGCTAATCCATGTATTTCTCCTCATTACTATCTCCATTTAATAATGCACTCATCACATCCATATCATGTACCTCACACTTTTTAGCTATTGCAATAGCTAGAGCTAATCAAATGGAATCAATCTTGACAACTGGTGCAAAAGTCTCCTCATAGTCAATGCCTTGTACCTGTGAGAAACCTTTATATACTAACTGAGCCTTATACTTTGTAATGTATCCATCAACAACTCTTTTTGTCTTGAAAATCCACTTACATCTAACAAGCTTCATGTTGGAAGGTAGAGGAACCAAGACCCATGTGTTGTTCTCTATCAAGGAATTGTACTCCTCTTTCATAGATTCCTCCCAATGGGGGTTTCCTTTTGAATTTGAATAAGATTGAGGATATGATCCAAGTACCATATAAAAACAAATATGCAGAAATGTATCCATGGTAGTAAAATCTTCCGGAGGCTTCACAAACTGAGATTTGGTTCTCCGTGGATCGACAGGATCACCCACTAGATCACCTGTTTCCTGAAGAGTTTGTTGTGCCTATCGTGGTCGATGCTCTGTAAATACAACTTATTTTTCCTGATTATAAATATCATATATATCATATTCATATATATGATCACAAATATGATTGGAATAATTCTCACTAAGCTCCACAACTAGTGGCGGTGGAGATGGAGGTGTGGAGTGCTCCAGAGGTACCTGTGAAGGACCCTCTTCAAAATTAACACTCATTTGAATGGATAGTGTATATGAAGTAGTATATAATAATATATATCCCTTCACTTCCTCTATATATCCAAAAAAAATACACCTTACTCTGAGATTCCATAGATTTCCTCCTATTGGAAGGGATCCTAGCCCATGCATGTGAACCAAAATTTCTGAAGTGAGCGACTTCCAATTTCTTCCCACTCCAAGCCTCATATGGAGTGGCTCCATTTACTAATTTATGAGGAAATCTATTCCAAATGTAGGCTGCACATTTTATATCTTCATCCCATAACTTTGGAGGTAGTTCTCTAGCGTGCAACATACAATTGGTCATCTCTTTCAATGTTTTGTTCTTTCTCTCTGCTACCCCATTCTTCCATGGATTATATGGAACTGTGTGTTGCAACTCTATACCTAATTATAAACAAAGATGCTCAACATCCATTTTCACGTAATATTCTTAATTGTCTCTACAAAGCTTCTTAATCCTCTAACCTGTTTGATTCTCAACTAGATGCTTGAAATCATTAAGACACTCAAAGACCTTAGATTTTAATTTGAGAAAGTAGACACATGTATATCTCGAAAAATCATCAATGAAATTAAGAACATACTTATCTTTATCGATCAATGGGTGTGGGAAAGGACCTATAATGTCACTATGAACCAACTCTATAAGTGATGATGCCTCCATTCTTTACATGTGTCAAAATTCTCCTCAAGATGTTTTCCTGGTATGCAACCCTGACAAAATCCATTTGTGTACTTAATGTGGGGTAATCCATCTACCATTCCACCCTTACTAAGCTGATATAAATATTTAAAATTAATATTTCCAAACCTATCATGCTACAACCTGGAATCTCCTTTAGCATGCATTAGAAGAGATACATAATCAGATTTATGAGTGAAGTGAGAGAAGTTGTATATCCTGGAATGGTGGTTAACCTCACCAACGACAATTTTTGAAGCATCTGACAAGTCGAAAATAATAACTGAGTCCATAGTGAACTCCACCTTCTTCCCTGAACCTAAATGAGTGATTTGATAGATGGAGAGAACATTCATTGAAAGCTTCATAACTAAAGTACATCCTGAAAGAATCTATGGTCTAGATCAAATCTACCCCTACCGCACACCTCTGTAGGAGAACCATCTCCCATGAAGATCAGTGGTATGTAACAATTCTCCAAGTATGAGAAAAGTCTATACAATGAGGCTAAGTGGTGGGTAGCCCCTGAATCAAGCACCTAAGAATTAGGAGAAGATGAAATAACAAGTAATGCATGACCATTACCTCTTTCTGATGATGGATTTTTCCTTTCATTATCTGGAATACAATCCTCATGGTGATGTTTCTTAAGTATTTGTGCCATGATATCTATGGTCTTTGTCATGAAAGAACACTCAATATGGAACCCCTGTTACAATAGGAACACTTTTTCTTCTCCTTCTCTCCTTTTGATTCCTTGGAACTCTAACTCTCATATGTGGACTTTTGTTTACCTTCCTTCTTGCTCTCTTGGTCCGTCTTACCCTTGTTCTTTTGCTTATTCTTCTTTGAACATCCTTGAGTTGTAAGCGCATGGGGATTGGAATTATTAAGTGCCCCTATTTGGATGAGATTTTTTTTCTCATGGATAAGTGAATCCATGAAATGATCTAGGGATGAAATCTTCCATGTAGATCCCATATCTAACCTAGTAGTATGAAAAGAAGAAGTGTAGACATAATACTCTGGTCCTAGTTTTGTTAGAATTGAAAAGATTAACTGTTCATATTTCTTATCCATTCCACAAGCATTAACATGAAAAAGAAATTTTTTTAACTTGTAGAAGTAGTTGATTAGGGTCTCTAAATATCTTAGATTCAATGCATACAAATCATTCTCCAACTAATGAAGGAAATACTGTACTGGCTAATTGCAAAAGAGAGAGAGGAGAGAGAAAAATATAATCAATATTCACACATAAGAGAATAAGAAACCAACTCTAATAATAATGTATTAATCCTTGATAATGAGTACAATATATATGACTCTATACATGAGGAGTAATGCGCACTAGGTTGGGATTTCCATGTGCATGCTCAAGTAAAAAAATTAACTTCTCCCAATAACAACAATTAACTTAAATCAAAAGTTGCTAATAATAAGAAAAGGTCAAAAATATAGGTGCGAACTTAGTGAGAACTCTACATGAAATCAATATGCATTCCATAATAGAAATAATCTCCTAGAATACGACTATATTCCAAGAATGGAACTAAAGTCCTAACTGAGTGAGAATTTTCTAATTATGGAAAGTCACTAAATAAGTGAAGTGAGTTAACTCCAAGTATTAGATGGGTAATGCACACTTCCCTAGGATGCTAATATTCTTACTAAATTGCACTCTATAGCCATGAAATAAGAAATATCTCCTAAAATTAATGAAATAGGAATTATCTCCTAAAAAATAAGAATTTGCCTAATGGTGGCTAAAAAATAGGAATTGGCTTAATGGTAGCTAAAAAATAGGAATTTTCCTAATGGTGGTTTATGAGCCCATGGTTTTGGAAACCCATGGTATTTTCCCATGGTATTACATAAAGGAATCCAACGGCTAAAAATAGACATGATATAAATAGAAGTCCTCCTAAATAGTAGGAAAAATGGAAAAAAATGAGAATGTCACTAAGTATGTAGTTGAGCATGTACCCCAAACGCCTTGACCTAGAAGAGTTGAAAGGACTTGAATATTGATATTGTTATGGGAACTTTATACCTCAAGCTATCCCAGATTACAGTGGGGTGAGAGTAAAAATAGTTAGGTTGGATGTTAAGGCCCCTAAGGTCCTATGTCAAGGCCCTAGAAACTCATTTGTTATTAGTTTATTAGTTATTATTAGGTTGGCTTAGTGGTAGGTTACATCATTCTCATTTTATCTCCTATTTATAATAAAGGATAATCATTTATATAAGGATCTCATCATGTCTTAATAATTATATATATTGTAAAAGGAGGTTTCCCCCTAGAAGTGGATTGAATTTATTGACTATTTTGAAGTTTGGCACATAACATTTGGTGTCAGAGCATAGATCATATGATTTTACTGCTTCAAGCGAGTCATCTTGGTATTTTTGCTATAACGTTTATTTATGGAATGATTCATACAATAAAATTTTGAGGAGAACGATGAGATATAAAAAAATATGTTTGGTAAAAATTTCAGATTCAGGTTCATTATAGTTTCGAAGATATCTTCTGCCAATGTTAGGGTTTGTGACTAGTCCTGAAACTAGTCTCAAATGAGTCATCTTTTTATTTTTTCTATAAACAAATTTCGATGAAGTTTTAAACTCTAAAATTTTCAGAATCCCGAGGAAACATAGTGAATTACATGTGGAAAATTTTTCAGATTTCGAATCATTATAATTTATGAGATAAATCTTGTGGAAGTTGGGATTTTTCACTAAATTGAAGTTAGTCTTAAACAAGTCATTTTGGTATTTTTTCTATAACTTTTTATCAATGAAGGTTCATCCTGTGAAATTTTAAGGATTTTAATAAGTCATATCATAGTACTATATACCAAAATTTTAGAATCAGAAGGGTTCACATCTCATATATATATATATATATATATATATATATATATATATATATATATATTAGTGGGTAAAACTATGGTAGGGGAAGAATACACATAGTAAATACACTTGGTTTCACCTTTCCTTTTTGGAAACCCCTGTAACCCATATTGGTAACCCTTTGAGTAGTACCACATTAGAAACGACATGTATACGAAATATAACTTCCATGTACCTTTAGGTATATCAAAATTCCCCTAGGTATACATGAGACCAGATTTAGATAAGATAATAAATTATCTTGTTGCTATAGTACTATGAGAACAACACTCGAGGAGACCACTTTATAGTACTTGGGTAGTTAGTAATATGACTAATGGAACAATTGAGCCTCCTTAGTTAGTGCCCTGAGATTTTGGGTTGGTTCCTACTGTTGGACCCCACATGTATATTAGAGAGCTATAACACATAACTGTTGGTCACTATAATTTTTTATTAATTAAAACAATCAAGTGTTACATAAATTGTCAACCCAGGGAAGTCGGTTTATTTCAAAGGCAATCACACACTATATATGCTCAATCTCAAAAGAAATCTAAAGTTGTAGTAAAAGTTACACTAACCACACCTTGGTTTGAACAGACTGAAGTTCTATTTTGAATTATAGTAAAAGCAATCTATCTATTGCAAAGTTTAAGATTCAAAGGAAAATAATTATCAGCAGAATCCTGGATTACATTAAGAGACAACAATCTAGGGAAAATGAACCTTTCATCATACTACAAAGAAGACTAACTATTCTGTAACAGAGAACATGAACCTATTCCCCAAAGTAGGAATCTTGAGCACTTGTCTCTGACTATCACACTTTCATAAACTCATTCTGCAAACAGAATTACCAATCAAAATGATCAACAATTACCTAGGAATGAATTGTATGAAAACGATGTAATAATCAGTTGGAACAGAGTTTCAGAAAAACAAAGTTTTAACAAGGTATGAATAAAAAATATACTAACACACTACAGAAACTAATGGGTGAATCTTTTGAAGAAGGTGGGCCCTCTCTTTCTCACAAGATTCCCCAGAAATTAAAGGAACTAAGAAAAAATGCTCAGAATGATATTTTATTCATCTGTCCAATGTGGCAAGTTACAATGTCAAAAGTGAACACACTCCTTCTCTATAATTCACTTCTATCTAAGCCTTCCATAATCCCCCTTCTAATGTTGATTTCTCCCCTATTTAAAGAGGAGAATCCTCTTAATATAATTAAGCATAAAATTACATGTGTACATACACATCCTATTCTTAGTCTGATCTAATCTTCTATGCTAGAATAGGATATTCTGATCTTCCGTAACAAAATGCTGTTACAGTGGTTGTAATGGTGCTGGCTTGAGGTACAGTTGTTGTAGCTGGTGTAACATCTCCTTTAATTATATTTTCTTGTTACTGTTGTATGTGAAATACTATTTCAGCATCGCAAATCACGGGCTGTTTCAACAACGGGATTTGCGTACTGTTTGATTGTTTCAACAACAGGATTTGCGTACTGTTTGACTGTTTCAGCAATGTGGTCTTCAAGCAACAACGATGGTTGTAATGGTGTTGGATTGAGGTACAGTTGTTGCGGCCAGTGTAACAGCTCCTTTAATTATCTTTTCTTGTTACTGTTGTATGTGAAATACTGTTTTAGCATCGCAAATCACAGACTGTTTTAGCAACGGGATTTGTGTATTGTTTGACTGTTTCAACAATGTGGTCTTCAAGTAGCAACGATATATTAACTACAGTCTTCAAACTGTTTTAGAAACTATATATTTCTTATTAATGGGTAAGTATGAAAGTAATGTAAAATTACATCTAAAACAAATTAAACATATAGCAAAGAGAAGAAACATTATATACCTTTGGAAGAATAGATTAAGGTGATAATGTAGGATTAAATATGAGTGGGAAAAGGATTTAATGATAACAAAAAGTATGAGAAAAAAGGTACATTATAGGGTCCTAACATCCCCCCAACTAAAAAGGTTGCATGTCCTCAGGCAACTTCAATTTGAATCAGAATCCGGATACCGACTCTGGGCATGCAAATTACTTAAGCAGTCGCTGTAGAAAGTATTGTCTGTTGGGGATCTGAATCCTTGAACATGTTGTAGACTTTGCCAAGCTGTTGTTTCAACCTTCTTGGACAACCTATGATGAACTTGATAATTCTCTGCTGGCATCCACAGAATGGGAAAATGGAACTGATATCCTACCCAATTTTCAGCACATTGCTGGACACATTTGATGTAACTGGGTACCCGGAAGATTGATGTCTCAAGATTGGTAGGGCTAAAGGGATTATGCTCCTGCCTTTTCTCAGAATATTGTTTCCAAAACATGTTATTTTCTTTTAGGGCAGCAGTCTCTATGGATTTAATAAACTGTTGACAATCCTGAAGTATTGTTGCCTGTAGTTCCCGTATATATTGAGTCATCCCTGGTTTCTTCAAAAATTGTTAATATTCTGCAACAAAGGTGGCATTGTTCTATGGTTCTGGCCATATCTAGAGGAGATAGTTATTTTCATTATGCTTGGCAGCTAGAAAATCATTCTTCCATGTAATCTGGTTGGCAAGGAAGGAGGCGAGTGCCCGAATCTGGATATCACCAACAAGAGGATTAATATTAAGCTATATGTTCTCAGGAATGGCTTCATTATGAAGATATACCTCACATAGTAGATGCTAATAAATAGTAGAGGCTTCTGCAAAAGTTTGAACAAAATCTTCTGGTTTGAACACTGCATAGGGTCTTCGTTCTTTGATTGATTTTATCTGAAAGAATGCAAGTCGTTCTATAAGGAAGAGAGAGTAATTTGAGGATGGTTTCCTAGCAGCCAACAATTTTTGTACCAAATCAAACATCAAGAGCAATTTTCTTTTTAACTCCTCATTCTGCTTCTTATGGGCACGTGATTCTTTGCGTGTTTGCTCCAAAGCTTCCCAGTTTGAATATATGTGGTTAAGCCAAAGTAGTCTGTGCTCCTGCAAACTTTTGTCCTGTGTAATAGCAAACTCCTTTTTCCATTTGTTCATTATTACCTGCTCAATCCATGGTTGAATTTGTGTTTCAGCATTGCAAGTGGTAGACTGAGGTAGAGTCTGAGTGGCTTGTTCCACAAAAGTAGGGGTACGGATCTTGCCAGGAGCGACAGATTCATCAATAGGCAGAGTTTGAACAACTTTACTAATGAAAACAATAGCTTCATATTTAACAGTTGTTGTATGCCAGGGTTCTTGTAGATTAGCTTTTCTTTTTGGAATTTTTGAAGTTCCTACTGGTTCTTGTGTAACAGTAGGGCGTTCCTCTTTTTTAACTGCAAAAGTCGTAGGTGCAGGGAAGCTCCAGGCATTGGGATTTGAACCACTTTGTAGCTTGCTTGCTCATAAATATCCCCACATTGGCTGCATATACACTCTTTATATTGATCATCTTTTGTGTTTTTCTCTGCCATGGCCGCTACGTGAGCTAAGGTGTACAAATTAAGTTCCTTGTCATAGGCTTCCTTTGCCATTACTAGCTCTTGCTTGTAAGCTTCCAGTTCTGATCTTAGAAACTCATTCTCTTGTAAGAGAGAAGCCATTGTTGGTTCTGGTTGTTGATCTGTCATAGGTGTATCAAGAGGGGTGACTGGTTTTTGTGTAACAGTCACAACCTCGGTAGCTGGTTCTTGTGGAGCAGCTACAAAATTAGCAGCTGATTCTTGTGTTTTAGCTACTTGATGTAAAGAAAATAGTGTTGCAGCACCCTGGGCATGCGATTCTTGTATTTCAGGAATAAAGTCAGCAGTTGGTTCTTGTGTTTCAGCTGTAGTTGGTTCTTGTGTAACAGCTATAGCTGGTTCTTGTGTAACAACTACTGAATGAGTAGCTAGTTCTTGTATGGCAACTACTGTTGCAGCACCCTGGGCATCTGATTCTTGTATTTCAAGACTGAAGTCAATAACTGGTTCTTGTGTTTCAACTGTAGTTGGTTCTTGTGTAACAGTGATAGCTGGTTCTTGTGTGACAACTACTTGATGTAAGGAAAATGATGTTGCAGCACCCCGGGCCTCTGGTTCTTGTGTTTCAGTGCCCGTGGGTTGAACAGGTAAAAATTTCAGGATTTGGGAGGGTGGAGGTGTATGATCTTTTAGCAAAATGGGTTGGGGGTTTAGGGTAGTGGCAGTAGTGGTTGCTTTTGTTGAATCCCTCATTCATTTTTTAGGTAAAAAGGAAGGAAAAGTGGTAGTTAGCTTCTTTCTTTTGCGAGTGGGTTTTTCCTTAGTGATGGAGCAGGGAGGGTTCTCAAGTTTATCTGCTTCAGAATCATCACTAAGGATATGAACAGTAGGAGTAGATGATTCTGGTAAATTGTGGGGTGGACTTGGTATGGTAGGAGGGTTAATTGGATCAATTGGATCTATAGGCAGATTAATAAGTATTTCTGGAGGGTCAGGACGGTTTTGTGGTTTCTCTTCATGAGGATTTTTAGGATGTTCAACAACTTCCTGAGGGTTTATGGGTGGATTGTTTAGGAGAGGGTTTTGTTGAGAAAAACCCTTTTGGATGAGTAATTGAATGAGACGGTGATGGGTGAGGGAAAGGTTGGGATTTTTAGCCTGTTTACAATAATGCGACATATTTCTAAGACATCCGAGCAGATAGTAAGGAATATTCACCAGTCTAGCATGTCATAAATGAGATAACAAGACAAATTCGTACTGGTAAACTACCTGGCATCGACATTCACATGTAAGGTAGTGCTTGACAAACTTTGTAACTTTCGACCAAGAAGGGGGCAATGAGCTAAGTCGTACACCTCGGGCTTTAGGCCCAACTTGTTCTCCTGGTAATAGAAAATCTTATTGGGCATTAAGAATAATATGTTTGTGGCTGAACCAATGAATGCCAGTGACAGGAAGACCCGAAACCTGTGCTATATCATCCTTTGTGACTGGAATTCGAACCCCTTGAACAATAGAATGGTATTCTTGAATATTTCGAGCAAATTGAAGAACCTGTTGTTGATTAAATCCCTGGAGCCTCTTAAAGTAACCCAGCCAGCCTACCTGCTGAAATATTTGGTAGATTTTTGGATACAATTCTAGTAGGGTTGTCATGGCGGGTTCGTATCATATAACAGGACCTCCCATAGCTATTCATCTCAGTAGAATGCACAGTCATAGAGTCAAGTATCCGCACCCAAACAGAGTAATTTTTGCAGATGAGGGCATGTAAATGATGGTGAAAGGACGAGATAATGGGTAAAAAGAAGTGACAGTAGTCAGTTCGTGTGAGATGATGGCATAAAGTTTCGATATTCACCCCCCAACTACGGCTAAAATAGTGACTTTAAATGTATGGTAATAATGAATCAGGATCTTCTCGTGAGCCATAGTTCAATTATATTTACATATAAAGTTTACATACCTCATCTTTACCTTTGATTCGTACTTCGAAAAATATAGTGCCTGTTCATAATAGATCTGCAGTAATCATGGGAGAAACTTTGGATTTATGTGAGAAATTGTATCAAGGGTTTGTTTAATCATGGGAGAAGGTAGTGAAAGGACAGAATGTAGTATGAAAAATAGGAGAAATGAGAGCGGAAGAGCTGAAGAAGATGTTTTTATGACAGGAAATGCTGAAAAAGTGGTGTTTCAGCAACAGGAAAAGAATGGAAAAAAATGTTTGTTGAGGAGTGATGTTTTAACAATGGAAAATATTGCTGAAGAAATGGTGTTTCAGCAACGGGAAAAATGGGGAAAATGTTTTTGAAGAGTGGTGTTTCAGCAATGGGAGAATGGGGAAAAATGTTGTTGAAGAGTGGTGTTTCAACAATGGGAAAATGAGGAAAAATGTTGCTGAAGAGTGGTGTTCCAGCAATGGAAAAATGAGGAAAAAATGTTGCTGAAAAGTGGTGTTTCAGCAATGGGAAAATGAGGAAAAATGTTGTTGAAGAGTGGTGTTTCAGCAATGGGAAGATGAGGAAAAATGTTGCTGAAGAGTGGTGTTTCAGCAATGGGAAGATGAGGAAAAAGGAATGGAAAGGAAAGAAAATAAAAGGGGGTGAATGATGGGAATGTTGAATGGGAAATGAATGGATTGAAGAAAGAGGGAGAAATGCTTCACAAGATGAAGCTTGGATCTGCTTCTAGTAAGATTGTCCTTTCTTGGTAGGCCCTTTTCTGGATTGAGAATCTGCAAAAGAATCAACTGTAACATGCCAGCCCTTAGCAGGGATTATTAGTAAAAGAAATTTAATCTAATACTAAAGAAATAAAATTCAAAAAAATTAAATGCAATGAGGGGCAAGAGGCTCCTCTAAAAAGAGATAATGTGAATATGCCACACATGTGGCCTTAAAATCTTCTTTGGAAATGGGGCATTGGTACAGACGTAGCTGATGACCATTCACTAATAACAGTGTTTTAGAGTCATCAATTGTTAGGAGCCTTATTGTTCCATTGGGGAAAACAGTATCCACTTCGTAAGGTCCTAGCCATCTTGTACGTAGTTTCCCTTGAAATTATTTAAACCGAGAATCATACAATAAAGCCCAATTACCTTTTTGGAATTGCTTATGCTTCATGATTTTATCATGCCATTTTGTTCTTTGTTGTTGAATCATAGTTGTTTGGTGAATGGCATCTAATCTTTTTTCATCCAATTCATTAAGTTGCTGCAACCTGGCTGTCTGTGCATCAGTAAAATCAAGGTTAACAACTAAAGTAGTCCTTAAGGTTTTGATTTCAAATTCCATAGGAAAGACAACACTTTTTCCATAAACTAATTCATAGTGGGAGAATCCTGTAGTATTTCTCCAGGTAGTTATGTAAGCCCATAATGCTTCAGGGAGCCTTTGAGACCAATCCTTCTGGTTTTCCTTCACTGTTTTGTGAGAATGGCTTCTATTACGTTGTTTTTTCTTTCCACCTATCCATTGGCTTGGGGGTGGTATGGTGTAGTCATTCTATGATGAATATGATATTTTTGAAGGGTGGCTTTAAGACAATGAAAGGTGAAAGGGGGTCCTCCATCTGTGACTAATTCTCTAAGCACTCCAAATCTGACAAAGATATATTCAAATAAGAAATCTAGAATAGCTTCTTCAGTAGCGCTATGGAGTGCTTTAGCCTCCACCCATTTGGTCATATAATCTGTGCAGACCAATATATAAACTTTTTCATTGAATGGAGGATTAATGGGTCCTACAAAGTTTGAGGCCCATCTTTCAAATGGTTCGAGTACTACCTGGGGTTTTAATGGCATTTCATCTCTATGATTAGGTTGACCCATTCTTTGATAGCTATCACAGGCCCGAACATATTTCTTTGCATCTTTAAAAAGTGAGGGCCAATAATAACCCATCCTGAGAATTTTATGTGCCGTTCTTTTATTAGCAAAATGCCCTCCACAAGGGCCATCATGACAAGCTTTTAGTAAATCATAAACCTGATCTTCTCTAATGCATCTTCAGATTTCTTGATCAAGTCCTGTGTAGAAAAGACACCCACTTATCCAGCTATACCGAGCACTTTGTTGAATTATTTTTCTTTTCTCTTGGTGGGATAGGTGTGGTGGTAACTTCCCTACAACCAGATAATTAGCGATGTCTACATACCATAGTGAGTAAGAAAATACTGCAAATAAATATTCACCAGGAAAGGAATCATATACTAGAGTATTATCATCAGGTGTTAATCGAGAAAGAAAATCAGCAACTACATTTTCTTTTTCCGGTCGATCTACAATTGTAATATCAAATTCTTGTAATAATAGTAACCATTTGGTGACTCGAGCATTTGTGACAGATTTGTTCATTAAATATTTAATAGCTGAGTGATCAGTATGGACAAAAGTAGAATAGCCAGTGTTGTAATGTCAAAATTTATTGATAGCATAGATAACTGCTAAAAATTCATTTTCGGTAACTGTATAGTTAAGTTCAACAAGATTCATATTCTTGCTAATGAAGTAGATAGCGTAAGAGAGATGATTTTCTTCTTGTCCGAAGATAGCTCCTATTGCAGTATCTGAGGCATCATAGGATATATGAAAGGGAAGTGCCCAGTCAGGTCCTCTTAGAATAGGAGCTGTAGATAACTCATGTTTGAGTGCATCAAATGCTTCCTGGCAAAGATTAGTCCACTTGAATTCAACATTTTTCATAAGTAACACAAACAAAGGAGAAGTTATTTTGGAATTGTTTTTGATAAATCTTCTATAGTATCCAGCATGTCCTAAGAAACTTCTCACATTTGTTTGGGTTTTGGGAATAGGAAGGTCTTTAATGACTTGTATCTTGGATGGATCTACCTGAATTCCTTGRGATGAAATAAAATGTCCAAGTACCACTCCTTCACTCATCATCATATGACATTTTTTGGTGCTTAAGGAGAGGTGGGCTTGTATACATCGGTTAAGTACTTTCTCAAGATTTTGTAGTGCTTCCTCAAAAGAGGCACCATAAGGGGTAAAATCATCCATAAAAATTTCCATAGAGTCATTAATCATATCAGAA
>JZKD02S1766156.1:267759-311195 GCA_000966675.3 Picea glauca | reverse complement strand
GTGGGGTTCGAAGGATAAGAGGATGTGCACATCGATGGAGGTAAGGAAATAATACAAATATAAGGGAGAAGAAGATAGAATATGTAAGGGGTTGACGAGGCAGGACAAGGTGGATAGATTATGAGATGAAATCATTATTGGGGTGCTAGGTGTACCTATGGAACCACATCAACATCCCAGTCAGCTAAAATTCTTAGAAATAGTAAAAATTTGACATAAATTTACACTGATTCTTAGATCATTAACTTACGAGCCAATTTTGAAGGCCTAAGCAATGTTTATAGGAGTTTTAATTTTTGAGTTTGTAAGTGTTGTAGGAAACACATAGTCTCTACATTTTAAGTGAAATAACTCAGAGAGATATGTACAATGAGATAAATTGTTCGCAAAATGGAGCATATATGAGGAAGTTACAGGCCAAACAATGCAAGGTAATGTTTTGGCACCAGGTCACTCCAAAGGCCATAACTTCCTTCTCATAGGTTGGATTTGGAAACATGAGAAGTATATGGAAATATATTGAGATATATAAGACATCCATGGAGTTAAATGAATATTATGGGTAGCTTAAAGTTCACAAAAGGAGGTAGAAGACACCTATAGCCATCAATGCTAAAAATATAAATTGGCCTTAAACTTCAATAGGGTGTATCTAGCAGCTTGGATCTCACATGAATGTGAAACTTAGCCAAGTTCTCCAAAATAGGGTCATAAAGGAATCCAATTAGTATCCTATCAAAACTCTAAAGGAGCAGGCACAAAGATGCTTGGGTGTAGATAAAAAAATTGCACCTGGTTGAAGCGTGTGTAGGGACTCGAATATCAACTTGATTCCTTCATCTTTGTGCATGCCAACTGGGTAGTAGGCACAAAGATGCAGAGACTTGTTAGTTTGGAATAAGAAAGTAATTTCAATTATATGATTACTCCTCACAGAAAAAAGAGAGAATTTCAATCTACCAACTCAAGGAAAAAACATCAATGTGGTGGGACCAGATTGTGAAAGTGAAACACATTGATGAGAAGAAGATTACTTGGAGGGAGTTCAAAAGGTATTTTCAAAATAAGTAATTGACCAAAAATTATTATTATAGGAATATGATGGATTTATTCGAACTCAAGCTTGGGAATATGACCATGGATGAGTATGAAAGGATATTCTTAGAGCTGCTAAAATATGTTGACTTCATCAAGGATGAGCAAGTCAAGATTCAAAGGTTTCTGAGTTGGATGCCATTAATTTTTAGTTATAAGATATAGTATGATGATCCCAATACATTGGAGGAAACCATAAGGAGAGATAAATTACTCTAATATTAGAATAAAGGAAGACAAACTTTCCAAAAAGATTGGTAATACACGAAGAAAGGAAAGATGGAGCAGAGGAAGAAGGGGACCAAGCCACCATTCTTCAGAAATAATTCTCAGGGTCAACCAAGTTCCAATGATCCCAGAATGACAGTAATAATTGGGAAAATACCAAGGCAACAAACTACTAAATGTTGGGGTTGTGAAGGATAGCATATGTACAAAGATTTCCCTCATAGAGGAGAAAAAATGAAGTTTGTTCACAATGTACAATAGGTTGATACAGTTGAGGACATGGGAAGAAACACATCGAGGATCTACGCAGCCTTGGATAACAAGAAAACTAAGTTTCAGTCTCATATGATTTAAGTGGAAGTTAATATCAATAAGCAACCCATTGTTGTTTTAATTTATTCAATATCTAGTCATAGTTATCTAGATCCCAAGATGGTGGAAATATTTCATTTTCCAATAAGTAATATTGGAAAATCTTGGTTGGTTTAGATAGCTATATGATATATAAGAGGAATTAATGAGATGGTTAAGGAATGTCCAATGGACATGAATGGACTGAGCACCATGGAATATTTGAATATCATACCATTGGGTTCATATGATTGTCTAATTGGTATGGATTGGTTGGACAAGCATCATGTTGTCCTAGATTGTTAAAATAAGGCATTCACTTATTTGTATGAATAAGGGAACTTGAGAACATTTCAAGGTATTCCAAAGGTAGTAACAATCAGAGAAGTTCCATCCTTGCAACTGAAGAAAAGCCTTAGGAAATGATGATAAATATTTGCAACTCATATGGAAGAGACACATAATGATAAAGTTCCAAATTGAAGACTATGTTATCCTAAAAGAGTTTGAATATGTATTTAGAGAAATACCGAGGTTTCCACCCAAGAGAGATATTGATTTCTCTATCAATCTGATGCTTGGAGCAACCCCAATGTCCAAGAATCCTTATAGGATGAGTACACCAGAGTTGAATGAATTACAAATGCAACTTGAAGAGATTTTGAAGAAGGGGTATATATGCCCAAGTGTGTCCCCTTGGGGTGCCCTAATGTTATTTGTGAAGAAGAAGGATGGTACCTTGAGACTATGCATTGACTTCAGACAGTTGAATAAGGTGAAAGTGAAGAACAAGTATCATTTTTCATGAATAGATGATATTTTTGATCAATTGAAAGATACAAAAATATTCTCCAAGGTTGACCTCAGATAATACTATCATCGTGTAAGGATTAAAGAAGAAGATGTCAGTAAGATGAAATTCAAAACAAGGTATGGCCATTATGAATTCACAGTGGTACCATTTGGGTTGTCAAATGAACCATTTGTCTTTATGTGTTTAATGAATGGTATTTTTAGAAATTACTTAGATAAGTTTGTCATTGTCTTCCTAGATGACATACTTATTTACTCTAAGTCTGAAGAAGAGCATGAGAAACACTTGATAATGATGCTACAAGTATAGAGGGAGCATGAAATATTTGTAAGGTTGATAAAGTGCTCATTATATTGGAGGAAGATTCAATATTTGGGCCATATCATTTTAGAGAAAGGGATAGCGATGGACCCGGAAAAGATAAGAGCCATTAATGGATGGCTAGTACCAAGGAATGTCTTAGAGGTGAGATCATTCATGGGGCTTGAAAGGTATTATAGAAGATTTATTGAGGGATTTTCAAGGATTTCACACCCAATCACTTCCTTGCAAAAGAAGGGTGTGATATTTGAATGGACCTCTAATTGTGAAAGAAGTTTTCAACACTTGAAAAGCTTGTTGACAAGTGCATTAATTTTGAGGATTGCTGATCCAATTGAAGATTTTGTTGTTGCATTGATGCATGCAAGGAAGGGCTTGGCAGATTCCTTAGTCAAAATGGGCATGTGATATGCTCTAAGTCAAGGAAGATGAAAGAGAATGAAAATATTATTCTACTTATGATGTGGAGGAATTATGTCATGGGGAGTGTTAGTCACCATTAAAATTTTATGTGAAATAAATTTTTAAGGACATAACGAGATGCTAGATTGGTTTGGAGGCTTGATAAACTAGGGAAGGGGCTAAATCTGGAAGAAAGAGGCTAAGTCTGGCATGGGTGCTAAGGTGATGGGACCCGATACGTCGCAGATCGTGAGCTCTCCAGATCGATGATCGAGGTTCATTTTGGGGGGAGAAACTGCACGGAGGATAATTTCGGAAAGTGTGATGAAATATAAACCATGTTTTTTGGTCGAGGCTACGTGGTGCCACCAGGTGCATTTCGGGGTTAAAAGAAGGTTGCCCCAAACCACTTCCTCACGCCCCTGAAATTTGGAAAAGGTATAAAAGGGAATTTGTTATGTATATTATTATTATTTTGAACAAATGGACCATTTGAAACTTGGCATGACAACCCTCGTTCAACTGCAACTCAACGGTATGCCAATTGCATGTTATTTTCGCTCATTCCCAAGTATTTTTCATCGCAGCCATGGATCCTATCATAACTTTAGTAACAGAACAATACTCTGTGGTGAAGGAAGAATCCCTAATTGACTGATATTCAGACGTCTTTGATACCGAAATCACAATTTCTCCCATCTCTGTGTCCAAAAGAAACCTATCCGATAATGTAGGAAGGCATATACCATTCGTTGAAGCAGTCCAGGCCTCCATAGTCCCATATGTTGTTGAAATCATTTTTCCTTTTCGCGAATTTATAGGTTGGTGTGCCAAACAATATTCACATGAAGAAAAGGTCATCGTGAATAAGCAAGGATCTGAGGTCATGTGTAGGGTAGAGAGTCTGCCAATTCGAGATTCCCTCAGTATACCAGAGTCTTTCTTTGTAATATCTGAACCTTTCAATGAAGAAAAGCTAATTAGGGTATATAGAGAATGTCCATAAGAGGTCTGATGATGCAGTAAGGTCGCAGACACATACCCCACAGGGTCTCTGCTCCTAGCCTTCCACTCTAAGGATCGCTATCTACAATGCTTTCTGAGCTGAAGTGCCTCTTCTGATTCCCTGCACTGGAATCTCTGATGAAAACCCGATCCATAGGTCCTGCTCTTTCCACGGCCTTTTGTACTCCAGCCACTGCCTTTTCCTTAACAGGGAAAATATATTATCAGGCTTCGGGGTTTCTTGGTTCCCGATGTTGAGAGTTCTAGACATCTCAAACTCTCGACCCCTCGATTTTTTGATGTGCCAAATTTTCGATGTGTGCGCTTTTACCTTAGCCCCTCGTGGCTATGCCCTGGTCAATACGACCACTATCCACAAGACCGCATCCTTATGTATTCAGTCGGGGTTTCTGACTTTTCAATGCTGAATTTCATATGTCCTCAGAACTCGTGAAATGTTGAATCCTGATTCTCCGCTATGCTGACAGCTGGCCCCCAGAATGGATCTTTTCACTTTGTCGGGGTATCGCGTTTCACGATTCTGAAATGTCTGGAGTTCCTGTCTACGGGATTCCCGATATCCCGATTCCCGATTAGCCGATGGACGACTTCCTGTCGGGACTTTCCCCGATGGCTCTGATTGCTGCCACGCATCCTCCTCTGATGGATGGTTAAGAATGTATCAGGGTTTTCACTATGGATTTCCTTGACCCTTTATCCATGGGATCTCCGATATACTGAACTCCGATCCTCCGGCTTGACTTTTCTCTGGTGGTATGGATCTTCGCCATGTCTCCCAGTAGATGGACGACCCTGATCCAATCTCTCTATTTCGAGACTTCTGATGTCCCGACTCTCACGACCTCGAGAACTCCAATTTCTCGAGTGTCGATATCCCGATGGCCACGCCTCTCATCGGGAATTTCACCTCGGTTATTCCCGATGGTTTAAACACCATGCACCTTCCGGTCGATCCGACGACTGACAGGTATCTATGTGAACATCCGACGGTCCACAATCTCTTGGGCTCACACCTTGGAAACCTAGTCGTAACCTCCCTGACGGCTGACGGGATTTTTCTCTAGATCTGACGGTTCAGATCCATTCTTCCTGTGCGCTCCCCCTTTGATGTTTTTTGTATGTGAAATCTTTAATGGTCCAGATTTCTTCTCCATTCGATCTGACGACTGTTGTACCCCCTTCTAAGCTTGTGCACTTCCTTCCCGGACTTGGGAGAATTTTCAATTTCCTCAAAGGCCTCAACCTTTGTCTATTTTCTCCTGCAAGCTCTTCAACTTTGAGCCTCGCCACGCGTATAAACGTTGTTCCTCCTGAACTCCTTTCCTCGAATCTTGCGCTTCTGCAGGGTATTCACGCACACAAAGGTGATATCTCTTCTGAGCTTTCCTGTAGCTTTGATCTCCACAGAAACTCTGTTCTTCCTTCCTTTCTCCTGCAGATGGAGAATTTAACGCCCTCTTG
Source organism: Picea glauca (assembly GCA_000966675.3). Lineage (NCBI taxonomy): Eukaryota > Viridiplantae > Streptophyta > Pinopsida > Pinales > Pinaceae > Picea > Picea glauca. The sequence goes on along the minus strand of JZKD02S1766156.1, from coordinate 305,497 downwards.
GATGTCCTCTACTCAAGCAACCTTTTGCTGAGTCTGTCAGGGTATTCAGCAACCCTTTGAATATCCTTTAGTGGATTCTTCTTTCAACCATCAGCCGTCATATCGGATAGGAGGTGCACGGGGTTTAACCCTTCTCACGCCAGGCAGAAGTCCCGACAGGTATCGGGATATCGGCGTTCGTGAAATCGACATTCCCGTGGACAAGGAGGGCTTGAGATTCGAAATCGTGAAGTCTGATTTTTTGAAAGAAAGGAGAGCTCTGTCGTGTGGGGGCCAGCTAACGTCATATCGAGGAACGGGATATTGGGGATCCCATGCACAAGGTGTTTATGAATTTCAGCATTGCGATGTCCAAAACCCCGATAAGGTGATATGACTGCAGTCATATAAGAGGAGGTCGTGTTGACCAGAGGTCTATCTTGGAGGGCTAATGAGAATTGGAGCACATCGGGATTTCGAAGTCCATAATCCCGAAAGAAGATAAGGCTGCGGTCTTATGAATTCTAGTCATATGGGCTAGGAGTCTAGCCAAGAGGGCTAATGTGTAAAAGGCGCATCGGCAAATCTATTCGTTGGAGATTGGAGATTCAAGAGGACAGGAACTCTTGACATCGGGGATCACGAAACCTCGAAACCCGAATTTTAATCAGGAAAAAGTCACAAGTGCGTGCAGAGGCCGTGAGAAAAGGGAAGGACCTGTGGATCATGGTTTCACAGAGATTCCATTGGGAATCCAAGGAGCTGATTCATCTCATGAGGGGAATTTGAACGATCCTGTGAGCGGGCGAAGCCTTTGTCGAGGCAGAGGTGTCGCATCTTGCATCATCTGAGATATGTTTTTATAGACAATTGTCAAACCACAACATCTTTCAAAGAGTTTTTCTTTGCCAATGAATGTGAGTATAATGGTTATTGAGGTTCAATGGGTCTGTTCCCTGTTGAGTCAAATTTTAGGTCTAGATAATGACAAACATGTGGTTGAAGTCATGTTGGGTTTCCTTTTGACATTTTTTCAGTCAGAGACTGGTGTGTCAGTCCACATCAGTTTTGATCAATTCATAGTTGATAATATCCATAAAAATATAGTGGACTTTTGTTCTCTAAGGCATTTCAGATACTACACCTAGCTGCTGAAGATTTTCCTGGAAACCCATAAGAGAGGATTTCCTTAAGCAACATTCATTTCAAATGAATGTAAGAGGATTACATTGCTCATCTTCATCAACAAAGTCATGTCCAGGGTTCACTGTTTGATTTTCAACACCATCCTACCTAGAGTTTTGGATGACATGAGGAGCTATCTACAGCCAAATACAAAAAACATAGTGGGGTATTGGGAACTATTCATTCATTCAACAATAATCTAGGTTTATGGTTGTCATGAATCCCCCTATCTATTTCCTATTTTTCTGATCCCTAGTATTTTCCCTTGAATTCATAAGGCAAAAAATTATATCTGAGACAGAGCATTTCCTAAAATTGCGCAAATCCTCCAACCTCAAGTTCCCTTTTATCACTGGCCCTTTCATTTTCAAATCCATATCTTGTTTATCTCAGATTCAAGAAAATATCAAAGAGTTTGGTTTTACACAGCTATAGGGAAGAAGATATGATCCACACTAGATCATATCCAAGAGAATATCGATGAACAAACAAGCCCCTTATGAGCATGAACATGTTGAGGGTTTTGATAAGGTGGAAAACCTAGAAGTCTATGCTGATATGGAAGAAACCTTGCAACCAACTCAAACATAGAAAATGGAGGAAACCCTGCAACAAAGAAAACTACAAAGTGAAGGAAGTTCAAGAACCTTTAGCAACAAAAAACACATCTTTGATAAAAACATCTAGGGAAGCTTATCAATCTAAAGAAGATTTGGCAAAACAATATGCTGAGAAAGAAAACATGGATCTGGGTGAGATGAGGGAATTAGTCCCTGAATTGGAAAAGATTTATCAGCACAAATATTCTTTGTTCATAGTAAGGGATATTGAGAAGAGGAAATTTAACATTGCAGTTGCAGATGAAGGCAAAGTATCTGATATAAAGATAAGGTATGACAACATCAACACTCCAGAAAAATTCAAATTCCATAGGAACACCTGATGCAGAAGCGTCACAATCAAATCAAAAGGATGCGAACGTGGAATTGGAATCGACACTTCAACACATCGAAGGAGTTGAACCAAGAATTAAATAGCTTGGAAGAGGTGCAGAGACTTTTTGGAATTCTCGTTAATTAATTTTGGTTGTGTAAAATCGGGCCATCGTTTGAAATGATAGAACCATTGTAAATCCTTTATACCACTGTAAATGTATTACAGGTGTGGGATATTAGCCCTGATTATTCATTAGGTTGCATTAATTGAGTAGGTAACTGCTTGAACAAAATGTAATAGTATTTGGATAGGAGGAAGAAGAGAGAGAAAGCTCTAGGTCTTGAGAGAAGTTTCAATTTGTGTTTGTAGGAGATAGCCACTGTAATTATGTTTTCTTTGAAATGAATAGAACAGATGAATTTGACCCAAATATATAGTGTTGATATTGTTTACAATTTGACTATGTTGTTATGTGTTTTTGAATGGATGATGTTCATAGTGAATGAATAAATAATTGAATGAGTTCAATTGTTTCACTTTTGTAATATTATGCAAGGAGTGCATGCAGAGCACAAGGAGTGTGTGTGAAGAGTTCTTTTTCGACTTAAGTATTAGAAGGGATAGTGTGGAAATTTCATATGCAGAGTGTGCATATTGAGAACAAGGAGTGCATGTAGAAGAAAACTTGTGTTAAAGTTTGAAATCTCAGGAGGTTGAGTGCAGAGTTTGTCGGGAGGGCGTCAGAAGGTCTTATGAAAAAGACACATAGTGCAAGTGTGTGAAAGGGGTGATATTTAAATTTCAATTTATAGAATCTCAGGAGGAGTAGTGGTTTTAAGTCTCGAGAGGAAACACTTAGAAAAGTTTCTAAGTTTCAAAGAGTTGAAGCTTTCAAAGGTGGAGTAGAAAATTGAAGTTCGAAGAAGGAACAAGTATGAAAGATTGAGCGGGAGAAATCATTCAGACAAGAAGTTTGAAGACTGGATAAGATTGAGGGTCAAGATTCATTCAGAAAGGGCCAAAATATTTCAAGCTGTTAGATCTCGGAGAAGCAGTGCACTGGTTAGCCGTGAGGAGTCATCAGAATTTCGCAAAACCAACGGATTTGGAAGAAGTAGAGTGAATTTAGTGAAATCGAGAAATGTGAAATCCTGAAATCATTAGGATTGTCCATTGAAATGAGACATGTGGCAAGAGATCAGAATTTCGCTGACTCGCAGAGTGGAAAGGTCAAAGGGTGGAGTCATGAGAATTCTTGAAATCAAAAATCGTGAAATGATTGTGGTCATTCATTAAGGTAGGACATGTGGCAACAGATTAGAGTTTCGCTGAATCATGACTTGGAAAGTTGGAGCTAGGAGTTGCAAAAACTCATGAAACGTGAAATTGTGACTTGATCATAGTTGTTGGCTTGAGAGCGGTTGTGGATCATTGATCTGATCCAAATATCTCAGAATTTTGGGTATCGAGAGTTTGAAGGATAGAGATTCGGTTGACTCATATAGTTGATACGCGAAATCACGATGCAACTTTTCAAGTAGGCGTGTTGTCACAAGGCGTGGTCATTTGGAAAATATTGGCACTTGGTGCTTGTGCACACGGGTGGAAATTTTTAAAGACCCATGGATTGTTTTATGAGAGGTTCCAACAAGGAATCAAAGACTATTTAAGTTCATTCTTGAGAAGATCCTAAGACTGGGAGGTCGAGCAACCCTTGGAGAGAAGGGGGCTCTGCACCAAGTGGTATCAGAGCCCGAAAAAGATTTGAAGTTGAACTTAGTGTGTTGGAAATAGTTGACGCGATGCCACCAAGGGTATACACATGACCACCTATAGCAAACCGTGTTGTATGAAGATAAATGAAATAAATTCACGCAAGATTGGAAGAAATGGAAGCAATGCAAAAGAGAACATATTTCGTTGGAGACGTTAGTGATGCAAAAAGAGAAGAAATAAAAGTTGAAGAAGTTATAGGCGAAGATGCGGCTGAAGAATGCTTATTGGAGGTTGTTGTAAAGTTGGGAACTAGAGAGAAAGTAGAATTCCCAATGTATGATTCCAAAGAGCTATTGGACTAGATAAGGTCCCTAGATAAGTATTTCAATTATGAAGATGTTGAGGAAGGAAGGAAGGTGAGACATGCTATCACAAGATTAAAAGGACATGAAAAACTTTGGTGGGATGAATTGCAGGAAGAAAGGAGGAGCAAAGACAAACAAAATATAAAGAATTGGGATAGGATGGTAGCCAAATTGAAGGTTAAATTCATACCTAGGGATTATTAGATAGAGTTGTTCAGAAAATTGCAGAATTTGAGACAGAGAGGTATGACAGTGAAAGAGTATACAAAGGAATTTTATAGACTGAATATTAGGACTAGACAAAGGGAGAAGGACGATGAAAAATTTTCCAGGTATATAAATGGTTTGAGGTATGAAATTCAGGATGAAATCAACATGATGAATGCGAGGATAGTAGAAGATGCTTATCATATTGCACTGAAGGCAGAAGAAAAGTAGGCCAGAAACCAGAGTCAACAAAATGGAAGCAGAGGCTTAAATAGAGGTAAGGGAATTGTCTATGATAAGGCACCAAAAGATAAGGATGAGAATGAGAAATCATATGGTCGTTTTGAAAGAGGATGAAGTTCCCAAAGAAGACCGTTTGGTGGGAGAAATTATTTTCCTCGAGGAAGAGGAAGAAGTAGAGGAGGTGGAGTTAAATGTTATGCATGTGAAAAGATAGGACATATGTCTTGGGAATGTCCCAAGAGAAAGAGAGAAGGAGGAGGAGAAGCACACATTTTTGAAGCCCAGAAGAATGTGGAAGCATAGGAAGTAGAAGGAGGACAAAATCTTATGATGAGGAAAGTTCTTCTAAAGCTAGAGAAAGAAATAGAATACCCGGTTCAAACAATAAGGTTGTTCAAGACTGCCTGTAAGACAAAGAACAAAGTTTGTAAGATGATTATAGATAGTGGCAGTACTAATAATTTAGTATCAACAGAGATGGTGGAGAAGATGTAGCTGGAGACAATTGCACATCCAAGTCCATATAAAGTATCATGGTTGCATAAAGGGCATCAAGTAATGGTAAGTCAGTCATGTAAAGTTGAATTTTAAAAATAGGAGGCTATAAAGATGGAATTTTGTGTGATGTGATTCCCATGGATGTTTGTCATATTTTGTTGGGGAGACCATGGGAGTTTTATAGGAATGTTATTCATGATGGGATAAAAAATACTTATACTCTGGAAAAGAATGGTAGAACCCACATGTTACTGCCAATAGAAGAGAAGAAAGATGTATCCTGAATATTTAGTGAAGTGGAAAGATCACCCTGTGGAAGATTCAAGTTGGGTAACTGAACCTGATATTTTGAAGCATGGAAAAACAATGCGAGAACTCATGGACAAGAGTCCATGAATATTTTAGCTAGAGGAGTATGATGCAGGACCATTGCAATCACATCAAAAGGAAGTGGATGTGGAATTGGAATCGACACTTCAACACATCGAAGGAGCTAAACCGACAATTAACTAGCTTGGAAGCGGTGCAGAGACTTTTTGGAATTCTCGTTAATTAATTTTGGTTGTGTAAAACCGGGCCACCATTTGAAATGATGAAACCATTGTAAATCCTTTACACAACTGTAGATGTATTACAGGTGTGGGATATTAGCCCTAATTAGTCATTAGGTTGCATTAATTGAGTAGGTAATTGCTTGAACATAATGTCATAGTATTTATATAGGAGGAATAAGAGCGAGAAAGCTTTGGGTCCTGAGACAAGTTTCAGTTTGTGTCTAGAGGAGATAGCCACTGTAATTATTTTTTCTTTGAAATGAATAGAACAGAGGAATTTGACTTAAATATACAGTGTTCATATTGTTTACAGTTTGACTGTGTTTTTATGTGTTTGTGAATGGATGATGTTCATAGTGAATGAAGAAATAATTGAATGAGTTCAATTGTTTCACTTTTGTAAGATTATGTAAGGAGGGCATGCAAAGCGCAATGAGTGCATGTGAAGAAGTCTTTTTCGACTTAAATCTCAGAAGGGATAGCCAGGAAATTTCATATGCAAAGTGTGCATATTGAGCGCAAGGAGTGCGTGTAGAAGCAAACTTGTGTTAAAGTTTGAAAGATCAGGAGGTTGACGTAGAGTTTGTCAGGAGGGCATCAGAAGGTCTGATGAAAAATACACAGAGTGCAAGTGTGCACAAGGGGTGAGATTGTTAAAGTTTCTAAGTTTCGAAGAGTTGAAGTGTTCAAAGGTGAAGCGCATAAAATTGACGTTTGAAGAAGGAACAAGTAAGGAGGATTGAGTGAGAAAAATCCTTTAGGAAATAAGTTTGAAGACGGGATAAGATCGAGGGTCAAGATTCATTCAGAAAGAGCTGAAATATTTCAAGCCGTTAGATCTCGAAGAAGCAGTGCACTGGTTAGTCGTGAGGAGTCATCGAAATTTCACAGAACCAAAGGATTTGGAAGAAGTAGAGTGAATTTCGTGAAATCGCAAAATGAAAAATCCCGAAATCATTGGGACCGTCCATTGAAAGGAGACATGTGGAAAGAGATCAACATTTGACTGACTCACTGAGTGGAAAGGTCAAAGGGTGGAGTCGTGAGAATTCACGAAATCCAAAATCGTGATATGATCATGATCATTCATTAAGGTAGGATGTGTGGCGAAAAATTAGAGTTTAGTTGAATCGTGACTTGGAAAGTTGGAGGTAGGAGTTGCAAAAACTTGTGAAACGTGAAATCGCGACTTGATAACAGTCGTTGGCTGGAGAGTCGTTGTGTATCGTTGATATGATCCGAATATCTTAGAATTTCGAGTATCGGGAGTTCGAAGGATAGAGATTTGGTTGACTCATATAGCCGACATGCGAAATGGCGATGCTCCTTTTCAGGTAGGTGTGTGGCCACAAGGTGTGGTCACGTGGAAAATAATGGCACTTAGCACTTGTGCACATGGGTGGAAATTTGTAAAGACCTGTGGATTGTTTTCTGAGAGGTTCCAACAAGGAATTGAAGACTATTTCAGTTCAGTCTTGAAAATATCCTAAGACCGGGAGTTCGCGCAGCCCTTGGAGAGAAGGGGGGTCTGCACCAACACCAATGATATGTTGTATTCTGACTACCTAAGTTTAATCTTGAAGAATTCAAAATTTTCATCTTATGCAATGAAATTGGAAGGGTAGTTGAGGCAATAAAAAGCATCTAGCAGAGCTTGGCAGAATCGGGTCAAGAGGTTGGAATATGAAGCCCCCAAGGGGTGAAATCCTCATTGGATGAGAAGGACAAATTGATTCAAAGATTGAAGAAGAAACTGAAAATGTTTTCCGCAGAGCATCCACAAACAACATGATTGGTTTTTCTAGAAAAATAAAATGAAGCACTTCGTCAAGAGGCATTTTACTACAAGGCTAGGGCATTGCAGCTAGAACAAGAATAGGTGAATCGATCACAAGATGAGACAAAATTGCTAAACAAGGATGTAGTTATACCTATTTTTTCAGAAGCTGGGCCAAACACTGAAGGATTTGTCCAGGCCATGTCACAAGTTATCTTGAAGCAAGGAGAAATCAAAGGGCTGAAAGGGAGCATAGAGAAATTGAAACAAGAGATGCAAGTAAAGGATGAAAAAATGGCTCAATTTCAAAAGGAGAATGGAGCCTTGCAGTAAAGGATAGACAAGTTGAAGATGAGATTAAGAAGCAAAGGCCTGTTGCAGGGAGCCAAGAACATCATCTGGGACTCTATAGATGCTGAAGCTGCCAATTTTATAGTGTATTTGAATTTCATCAATGATAAAGACATCATGGCCATCACAGTTAGAAGAAGGTGCACTGTTGTGAATGAGAATTTAGCAAAGAAGCCATCAGAATGGGCCCAAAATTCCATAAATCTACTCAACTCCATTCCCACTGCAGAAATTCATACTATTGGAGTTGATGACAGAACTACAATGATCATCTGGGCTAGGAGGGTTATTGATAAACATGACCTATTGAAATCAGTCCAAACCAAGGCAACACAGATGGAGAAAACTGTGCAAGAGTTCAAGAATTTGTTTGAAGAGTTGTTTATCAAAGGACTCCCACCATTTTGGGATGGAAATGGAAAATTGTATGATCAGGAAGAATACAATGCTCTCCTCACTCAGTGCAGAATGGATCACTCTAAGTTCAAAACCCTGGAAGAAAATATGAAAGGAGCCACAATAGTTGAGCATCTGATTACAAACTTTGAGATTCTGAATCAGTTCAAAGTAGTAAAAATTGGACTCCCAGTCATGACATATGCTTCTTGCATTGACTTGGAGATCCTGATCAAGGAAATGATAGACTATGATATCCCTTCTAAATTGCAATGGAAGGAGATAGTACGACTAGGTAAGAAAAAGTGTAGTTTTCTAGGGACTAGTACATGATGTCCAAGTGTCATTGGAGATAGCAGATAAGGTGGAAGACCAGAACAGAACAAGTGGCAGAGAAAGAAACTACAGAGTCAGAGGAGTTAGAAACCATATCATCAAACATTTTCTTATTAATCATTGTAATCGATTCCAATACCGAAACTGCCATTTGTAATTATTGTAATCGGTTTCAGAAACTGAAACATTTCATTTGTAGTCATTGTAATCGATTTCAAACTGAAGGAACTCTACTTGTATAAATATTAGGAGTTCCAAATGTATTAACTCTAATCTATGATTTTAGCTATTCATAACTCAAATTTTAATTTTTTGAAGATGAATTTAATACACATGCAGAAGTCTTGAAGTTTCCATGAAAAGATTCTAATGGTGGTGATTTGAGTTTTGTCCCCTCTCTTTGTATTTATTTCCTGTATTTCTGATTTCATTTTCACTGTCTTCTGGTTAAATTGGATAGTCAAAGGCCCAAAATTCATCTTGTGATGCTCTCGGCTGAAGAAATTTAAACTGTATTAAGTTCTTCTTAACTAATTCATAATTCATTTATTTAATGCTCAGATGAAGTTCTATGTTTTCTTTTCTTCCTACACTCTACAATTTTACAATTAATAACTCAGATTTATCACCTCATTTAGATTTTATCCTCTGGAGAGTTCTATCGACCAGTCAGTGATTTCATTCATTTTCAAAAATTTGACTCCATAGCCCTAAGTGTCCCTCCCTTTACTTGCCAACAAAATTATAAAAAACCCTCCAGAACAACAAAACCTATCCATTGATTGTCAAATAAATACAAAGTGTCAGGAGAGATCCCTCTCTGAGCTGAGTAGGCTAGTACCCAGCTCTAAAGTTGGTTTGTTTTTTACCTCTGTCATTTTTTAATCAGTCGAACAAATTTACAGAGTGCTAACATTCTTACACCGCTGTCGGGGATTGAAAGTGAAATATTCGCTAGGAAAAGAATGAGTTAAAGCTTCAGATTTGATTCCTGAGGGTGACAGTGAATCAAACACCTTATTGATTGAAACTAAATTTACGCTGGTGACTCCATTATAAATAGACCAATAGCATAAAGTAGTTTGAGTGAGAAATCTTGGATCCCAAGAGAATTCATGCAAGGAGAAATCCAGACCCAAAAGTAGTAATCCCTATGTCTGATCCTAAGAAAATTGTACACAAAAGAAATGAAAAGACAATAAGCCCAGTTCTGTTTCTAGACAGATATCTATCCTTTCCCAAAGATGGAGTGACAAGCATTGGAGACCTTTATTTTGATTTGAAATTTGAGCAAACTTTGTTCAAAACTAAATCTGAGTCTTGTTTGAATGAGATCATCTGTGATGAGAAGAGGTTCCAAGATTTAATTTTAGCTTCCTCTACTAAACCTCTTGTGATTCCTACTCAGAACCAACAACCACTTCAAGTTCTTACTGCAGCCATGGCATCTAGGTTTACCCCTCTTGTTTTACCTGCTTATTTACATGATTTTCCCTGGGAGTATAATCAGAGGATTAAGTTGTATGATGATGAAGGCAATGTGTCAGCCCAAAAAAACTTATACTGGTTCAATGATTTTGTATTCCTAGAAGAAGTATATTTCGAAGATGCAAAAATGAGGCCGTTTGCACAAAGTCTTGCAGGAGAAGTCAGAAAGTGGTTCAGAGCTCTCCCAACAACAAGTATCCTAAATTTTGAGGCCTTTGAAACAAGTTTTCTTGCAAAGAGGGGTGACAAAAAAAAACCCCTTTAGTTGTTAACCCAATATAACAACATGAGAAGGTCACCTGATGAAACAATGTAGGATTTTTCAGCTAGATTTATAAAAATATTCAACTCAATTCCTACTGAAGTATAACCTCCTCCTAGAGCTACTCAACTTAGATATGTTGATTCCTTTGAAATTGATTTTGCTTTGTTGTTGAGGGAAAGAAGATCTACTTCACTAGATGATATGATGAGTGATGCAATATAAGTTGAAGTAAATCTAATGGCTTCAGGAAAGATTAAAGGTAATTCTAATAGGGACATGCACAAGGTTCAAGATAAGGCACAATATTCAACCTCATAGTCATCAGAAGAGAGGTTTAAGTTGATGATGAAGACCATGGAGAAACTCATGGAAAGGATGTCTTTAGATAATAAGCCTAACACAAGAGAGCAGATTGATGTTCCACCCAGGAATCAGAGGAGACCAGCAATTCCATAAATCATACAAAGAGATCAAAGGAACCAGGGTGATCAACAAATAAGACCTCCTTTTCAAAACAATTATGTAAATGAGAATTTTGATGATTTTTTTGAAGAAAATGTGCATTGTTGTGATGGTAATGAAACCGAGGTGTTTTTGACTAAAGAAGAACATGACCAGTTCATAGATGCAAATGAAATATTCATGCAGGATAATGATGAATCATTGTTGGTGGAAAAAGAATATTACCAGACAGGGTTGCGGAATGCCATCATGCAATTCCAAAAACAATATAATATTCGAAATAAAAAGGTGCCTATGAATCCTCCAAAGGGAAATCCTACCAAAGAAGCTCAAAATAATATACCTTCTTCAAGTCAACCTAAGAAGGAATCTGTTGCAAAGGATGTTGTGGAGAAAGGAAAGCATAAGGAAGCACCTCCAAAGAAAGTACCTGAAACAAGAAAGGAGATAGTCATCAAAGAGGTAGAGAAAACCTCTTCTTCCTTCAACTTTGAAAGTGAGATGGCCAAAATTAAAATTTATGTTCCATTCAATGAGATGATAAAGAATAGTGAATATAGAAATCAGATTATTAATATGCTCAAGATGGAAGAAACTTCTGATACTTTGAATATACAAGATGATCATCCTGCCATCTTGTTTGGCCCACATGTAGAGGAGAGTAGTGATGCTGATGAGGTCCCCCCATTCTATGCTAGTCTGAAGATTCATGATATGACTATGCCCAATGCTATGTTGGATTCATGAGCGTCCCATAACCTGATGCCCAAGGTGGTCATGGACCAATTGGGCCTAGACATTAAAATACCTTACACCGATATTTTCTCCTTTGATTCAAGGAAGGTGAAGTACATGGGCCTAATCAAAGATCTGGTGGTATCTTTGTATCAAATTCCAGCAAAATTTTTTGTCATGTATGTAGTGGTTGTTGATATCCCTCCTAAGTTTGGCATTATGTTATCTAGGTCATGGGATGCAAAGTTGAAAGAGACTCTGCAAATGGATATGTCATATGCCACTATCCCTATTTTTTGTCAAGATCAGAGGTTGTACAGGGAAGTACTTCTCAAATACATGGTTAGTAACAAAGCCTAGTCAAAAAACCATCCCATTTATTCTTTGGAAACTGATATTGGCTCCTCTATTTTCTTTAATGATTTGAGTTTTGAAGATAAGGTGCGAGACACTTATATGACTTCCAAAGACAAATCTGATCAGGAGACTGAGAAAATTTCAGAACAACAAGATAGTGCATAGAATGATATGTGCAACATGAGATTTGATGGAGCTATAAGTAGATAAGGAGTAGGATCTGGTGTGTGGATTAACCCCCCAGACTGGCCACATAGATTTGTTCTTACAAGCTTGATTTTGAGGGCACAAATAGTATGGCTGAATATGAGGAATTAGTATTGGGATTGAATACTTTGAAAGAAATGGGTGCTAGGAGGATAGTTTCTCATGGATATTCTGAGTTGATCATAAATCAGGTGAAGGGAATATATCAAGCAAAGCATCCTAGATTAAGACCATATAGGAATATAGTGCTTGACCTGCTTGAAGAATTTTCAGAATATAGTCTCTCAATGATTTCAAGGGGTCAGAATCAGATTACTGATGCTCTAGCTACTTCAGCCTCAGTTTTCAAAATTCCAATTTTTCCTAATAGGGGATATGAGATTGAATTCAAACACAGACTGACAGTGCCTAATAATATTAAGTACTGGCAAGTTTTTGAAAATGATAAGAAAATAGGAAGTTTCCTTAAGATGGATGGTGAATTTGCAAATTTGAATATTGATGAGGAATATTGTGGTGAAGAAGAAGATGCAGTTGTGTTTGCAAATGATGGCTATTTCAAGAATTAGATTGTTGGTAAGGATATAATGCAGCTAAAAAATAACATCATTCCCAAAGTCCTGGTCCCATTAGAAAAACTCTTTGAAAAGAATGATGTGGTCAGGAGTCCTAAAATTACTGCAAATGATGGAGATGTTGAAGATTGCAACATTGGGACTTAGGAAGATCCCAAGATCATTAAGCTATCCAAGACACTTAGCCCAAAGGTCAAGCAAAGGTATATCAATTTAATGAAAGAATTTCCTAATGTTTTTTCCTGTATTTATGAAGATTTGAAAGTTTATAATACCAAGGTGATTCAGCATGTGATTCCAATCAAAGAGGATAATAAACCTTTCAAACAGAAGTTAAGAAGAATCAATCCTTTGATGCTGCCCTTGATTGAGAAAGAGATAAATAAGATGTTTGAACTGAAGATCATAGTGTCTCTGAGTTTTTCTAAGTGGGTGGGAAATATGGTACCTGTCAAAAAGAAGAGTGGAGAGATCACATTATGTGTAGACTTCATAAATCTGAACAAAGTATCTCTCAAGGACAATTAACCACTGCCTAAGATATATCACATTCTACAAAAAGTGGTTGGTTCTAAAAAAATGTCAATGTTGGATGGTTTCTCTAGGTACAATCAAATCATGGTACATCCTGATGATCATGAAAAAACAACCTTTAAAACACCATGGGGCACCTTCATGTATGCCAAGATTCCTTTTGGACTCATGAATGCAGGGGAAATTTTCCAAAGATCTATGGATATAGATTTTGTTGATGAGAAAGATAAAATTTATTTTTACCTACTTAGATGATATCACTGTATATTCAGTTTCTAATTAAGAACATCTTAAACATCTAAGAAGGGATTTTCAAAAATGTATGAAGTTTGGAATTTCATTGAACCCCAAAAAGTCTAATTTTGGCATGGAAGAGGGGAAGTTTCTTAGGCACATTATTACAAAGGAGGGAATAAAGATAGATCCCATAAGAGTTGAGGGAATCCTAAAAATGGGCACACCCAGAAGCAAAAAAGAAGTGCAATCTTTCCTGGGGAACGTAAATTTTCTGAGATTATTCATCCCTAACCTGGCTGAAATCATAAAGCATATCACTAATATTCTCAAGAAAGGAAGTGAGATAAAGTGGACCTGTGAAGCCAAAAAATCCTTTGAATATATTAAAGTGGCATTGACTAAAGCCTCAGTGCTGTCCAGTCCTAATTTTGAAAAAGAATTTATATTGTTTTCTTTTTCCTAAGAGCACACCATTGATGGTGTTTTATTACAAAAATATGAACACAATTTTGAGAGGCACATAGCATACTATAGTAGGACATTGATGGATTCCACATTGAATATGCACTGGTCAAGGCCCTAAAGGAGTTTAGAGTTTATATCTTGCATTATCATACCATTTCTTATGTACCCAACAATTATGTAAAGGACATTTTAACTCAGCCTGATCTTGAGGGGAAAAAGGGGAAAGTGGATAGCTGTGTTGTTGGAGTATGATCTTGAGATCAAACCTACCAAGTTGATCAAGGGGCAGGGACTTGCAAAGTTGATGGCACAGACAAATTGTGAGTTCTTGGGAATTAATTTCATTGCTAATTTGTCAGCAGATTCAGAAGAAGAAAAGGTCCCTCAGGTATCTCAAAAATTCCTTGACTCCTCATGGTATGTTGATATTATATATGTGTTGAGAAATTTGTAGGCTCCTCCTGAATTGAGAAAAACCAAGGCCAGGTTTTTGAAGCTAAAGGAACACAAGTTTTGTATTTTAAATCAATCTCTATATTGGAAGGATCCAGGAGGAATCTTGCTGAGTTGTTTGTTGGAAGGAGAGGTATAAAAAACCATTAGAGAGTTTCATAAAGGTGATTTTGGAGGGCACCATTATTGGAAAACTACTATGCACAAAACACTGAGGGAAGGTTTCTATTGACCTAGAATTTTTTCTTATGTTTACAAATAAGTTTCAAGCTATCATGAATGCCAATTTTTTGATGGGAAGATAAAATTGTAGTCTTTTACCTTGAAGCCTATCTCTGTTGAATCACCTTTTAGACAATGGGGCCTTGATTTCATAAGATAAATTCATCAACATTCCTCATCTCAGCACAAGTGGATACTGATAGCAACAGATTACTTAACCAAGTGGATTGAAGCAGTTCCCACTAGGCAAGCCACATATACTATTATCATTTAGTTTTTGAAGAATAATATTTTGTCTAGGTTTGGTTTCCCAATCAAAATCATTACAGACAATGCAACAACATTTAAGTCCAAAAAGATGGAAAAATTTTGCAGTGATTACAATATAACTCTTGGCCACTCCAAAACATATTACCCTCAAGGTAATGGGTTGGATAAGTCATCCAATAAAAGTTTGACCAGAATCATCAAGAGGCTACTGCAAGATAACAAAAAGGCTTGGCACAAGAAGCTTATCCATGCACTATGGGATGGCATGATCACTACTAAAAGGTCTATTGCCACTCTACCCTTCCACATTGTGTATGGAACATAAGAAGTTTTCCCGACTTCATTATGATTACCAATGATGAGGTTGCTACAGAAAAAAGATGTTGAACCAGATGCCACTCAAAGGAGGACAAATTAATTAATCAACGTTCAACAAACAAGAGAGAAAGCCTTCAATAACTCTCAACTACACCAAGACCAAATTAAAAGGGCTTTTGACATGCATACTAAGGAATATGATTTCAAAGTGGGGGATTTGGTGTTGAGATGGGATGCCAAGAATGAAGACATAGGAAACCATGGGAAATTTGACCATCTATGGCTAGGACCTTTCAAAATTGTGGCATATAATGGAAATAATGCCTATCTGCTACAAGAACATAATGGAGATCTCGTTGGTGGAGGACCTGTGAATGGCAGGTTTCTCAAGGATTATCTCACTTAAAGTAATTTCACCCTTTCCATTCATTGTATATAACCATTTTGTTTTTCAATTGAAGCAGTAGAAATCAAATTAGCAGAAATTGAAGCCCGAAGCGAAGGCCCTAAGTTATGTTGAGTATAATTTGAGTTATGTGAACAAAGTTTTGTAAATAAGATATTGATCAATTTAGTTGCATAAATGGAATAAATCCCAATGGGTAGGAACTTGGTCTGTCGTTCTTTGCTACCTTGTTGGGAGGATAACATCCCCAATTGGAGTCCATGTTAGTCTCCATTAAATTTTTATGTGAAATCAAGATTTTAGGACATAGTGAGACGTTAGATTGGTTTGGAGGCTTGATAAACTAGGGAAGGGGATAAATTTGGCAGGAAGAGGCTAAGTCTGGTAGGGGTGCTAAGTTGATGGACCCAATACGTTGGAGATCATGAGCTCTCCAGATCAATGGTTGAGGATCATTTCGAGGGGAGAAATTGCGCAGAGGATAATTTCGGAAAGCAGGCTGAAAGCTATACTATGGTTTTCGGTCGGGGCTATGTGGCACCACCAGGTGCATTTTGGGGTGAAAAGAGGGTTTCCCCAAACCAATTCCTCATGCCCCCGAAATTTGGAAAAGGTATAAAATGGAATTATTTATGTATTTTATTATTAGTTCGAACAAATGGACCGTTTGAAACTTGGTGCGACCACCCTCGTTCAATTGTAACTCAACAGTACGAGAATTGCACGCTATTTATGCTCATTCCCAGTTATTTTACGTTACAACCATGGATCCTATCATAACTTCAGTGACAGAACAAGACCGTGTGGTGAATGAAGAAGCCCTAATTAATTGAGATTCATACGTCTTTGATACCAAAATCACCATTTCTCCTATCTCTGTGTCCAAAAGAAACATGTCTAATAATGTAGGACGGTGTATACCATTCCTTGAAGTAGTCCATGCCTCCATAGTCCCGTATGTTGTCGAAATCGCTTTCCCTTTTCCCGAATTTATAGGTTGGTGTGCTGAACAATATTCACATGAAGAAAAGGTCATCATGAATAAACAAGGATCTGAGGTCATGTGCAGGGTAGAGAGTCTGTCAATTTGAGATTCATGTTGTATACTAGAGTCTTTCTCCGTAATATTTGAATCTTTCAATGAAGAAAAGATAATTAGGGTATACAGAGATTGTCCATCAGAGGTCCAAGATCTATTTTTACAGACAATTGTCAAACCAGAACATCTTTTAGAGAGTTTGTATTTGCAAATGAATATGATCGTAATGGTTATTGAGGTCCAATGGGTTTGTTCCCTGTTAAGTCAAATTTTAGGTCTAGATAATGACAAACATGTGGTCGAAGTCATGTTGGGTTTCCTGTTGACATTTTTCAGTTAGAGTATGGTCTATTAGTTCACATCACTTTTGATAAATTCATAGTTCATAATATCCATAAACATCTAATGAATTTTTTTTCTCTAAGGCATTTTAGATACTACACCTATCTGCTGAAGATTTTTTTGGAAACCAATAAGAGAGAATTTCCTGAAGCAACATTCATATCAAATGAATGTAAGAGGATTACATTGCTCATATTCATCAACAAAGTCATTTCCAAGGTTTACAATTTGATTTTCAACACCAGCCTACCTTGAGTTTTGGATGACATGAGGATCTATCTGCATCCAAATCTAGAAAACAGAGTGGGGGACTGGGTACTATTCATGCATTCAACAATAATCTGGGTTTATGGTTCTCATGAATCCCCCTATCTATTGCCTATTTTTTAGACCCCCATCGTCTTTTCCCTTGAATTCATCAGGAAAAGAATTATATCTGAGATAGATCATTTCCTAAAATTGTGCAAAGCCTCCAACCTCAAGTTCCCTTTTATCGTTGGCCCTTTCATTGTCAAAGCCAAATCTTGTTTAACTCAAATTCAAGAAAAGCTCAAAGATTTTTTTTTTGCATAGCTACAAGGAATAATATATTATCCACACCAGATCATATCCAAGATAATATTGGTGAACAAACATTCCCCTTATGAAGTTGGGCCAAATAATGAAGGACTTATCCAGGCTATGTCACAAGTTAGCCTAAAGGAAGGAGAAATCAAATGGATGAAAGGGAGCATAGAGAAATTGAAACAAGAGATGTAAGCATAGGATGAAAAAATGGCTCAATTTCAAAAGGAGAATGGAGCCTTGCATGAAAGGATAGACAAGTTGAAGATGAGATTAAGAGGCAAAGGTATGTTGCAGAGAGCCAAGAACATCATCTGGGACTCTAGCTATAGAAGCTGCCAAGTTTAGAGTGTATTTTAATTTCAAATGATAAATACATCATGGGCATCACAACTAGAAGCAGGTGCACTGTTGTGAATGAGACTTTAGCAAATAAGCCATCAGAATGGGCCCAAAATGCCATAAATCTACTCAACTCCATTTCCACTATAGAAATTCAAACTATTGGAGTTAAAGACAGAACTACATTGATCATCTGGGCCAAGAGGGTTATTGCTAAACATAACCTATTGAAATCAGTCCAAACCAAGGCAACACAGATGGAGCAAAGTGTGCAAGAGTTCAAGGATGTGTTTGAAGAGTTGTTTATCAAAGGCCTCACACCATTTTGGGATGGAAAGGGAAAATTGTATGATCAGGAAGAATACAATGCTCTCCTCACTCAGTGCAGAATGGATCACTCCAAGTTTGAAACCATGGAATAAAATCTGAAAGGAGCCATGTTGGTGCAATTATTTGCATAATATATTACCAAACATAAATTATACACTAGGATTCGTAATCAGTAGAGTTGATGCACTATATGTGCCGATAACAAATAGGTTCCTATGTCTAATGAGTATAGCTCAATCAAGAAACAATTAATGAAATAACACTCTTTTTCACACTTTTCAAATAACATTCTCCACTCATTTCAAAATTCAAAAAGAAAAACTTGCAAACAAAATTTTAACAATCATGCATCCAAAAGATCTTGCTCATATAATAACTTGCCCATTTACAAGCTCATGAAATGGAAAGATGGACTTTGAATTAGTTATCTGTAGCTTCTACTCTTAACAAAAACTAGCAAGCAAATCTGGGCACACTTCAACAATACCACTCCAAACTTAGAAGAGAAAACTGATAACAAAACTTTTCAAGCAAGCAGTGAATCGAAAGGTTCTTTCTTAGGTGACAAATTTGTTCATTAGAGGCTCATGAAATAAAGAGATGAACTCAGATCTTGTTCCCTGTAGAAATTAAAACAACCAACACTCTACATATGCTCAAAGGAAAACATCTATCAATGCTAGAGGAAATCACATGTGAAGGAAAACACTCCATTTTAGGCACATGTAAGGTGAGAGATGGAGGTCTTGATTGTGCATGTGTTTGCAAGGTGAAATCTGATTTAAATCTATGAAAGAAAGCTAAGTATGGTAGGATGTTCCATCACAGGTTCATGTACAGTGAAAGATAGAGATCCAAACCATTCTTAGATATGAAAAATGGAAACAACACTATAACATTAAATCTACCAAATGATTGCCTACACACACATACAAGAATAACAAATATTCACTCAAGAATCTATGTTGCACTCATAAATCCATATTGCACTCTAGAAATCTATATTGCACTCCAAAAATGCTCACTCACTCACTCACAATTCCCACACATCTTTATTGTATTTTGTCAATTGTTTTCTAAAGAAAAACAAAAAAAAAATTAGATGTTTATGATCAAAACAAACATGATTTATCCATACACAAACTAGAATTATATATACAGTAAATACAAAGAAGCTTACCTTGGTTGGGTTGGTGGTCCCTTGTCGTACAAATAAGGTATATTTAAAAGAAACTTATAGAAAGAAAGGTCTAATAACACACATCAATTCCATGAACTGCAATTTATATCATTACTTGAGAAAAATAGAGGTACAATCCACAGTCTTCAAGAATCAACCCTACAACATAACAATTCCTCCTTCTTCAAGAACCAATCTTGTAGAATAATAATTCCTCCTCTCTCAGTACTCCTTCCTTTATATTTATACAAGGAATTCAATGGGGATGGATTAGAACAAATCCCCCAACTCAGAATTCGTTCAAACTGTTTATGCACAAAATCTGGGTTTTTCACAAGATATTACAAATTTGGGTTAAAGATACTTTGATATCTCTCTTTCCATTGTGAATTTTGAGAAACAATTTATGGGTTTGGTAGATGGATATATTTTCTAAAAACCCATTGGATTGTTTTGTACAATATGCTTCCATATGCACAAAAATCAAGGCATAATATAGAAGTTTAGAAATATTTGACAATTTTAGGCTAAATCATTCCCCTTGAGATGGATGTCCACACGTATGAGTTGGGTGAATTATGACACATGTATCTGCATGGAAACACCTCTCTAGAAAAAACCCATGTACCCACATGTTTAGATTTAGCATTATCGGCCCATAAATCGAGGTGGAAATCCAATACCAAAATGCTGGTACCAGAATCATGTAGATAGGGTTTTAGTACCGGATAAGCATAGAACAGGTGTTGGTACCAGATTAGACACCCATGCAGTAATAGATCAATGTTGTTTAAGAGTCAAATGATTAGGATCATACAAAATCAAACATTTAATCGAATTAACTCAAGAAAACTAAACAAACCATGCTTTAATCATAAGTTACTTCTTATGCACATGAACGAGGTCATCAAGTGTATTTATGGAGGAAACAGTCAAGTATACACTCATAGAATAGGTAGAATAGGCTCAGATAGAGGGTAATATAGGGCATTAGAAATGTCAAAATGGAGACTCAACAAGCCACATCAGTTGAGCATATAATTAGAGACTTTGAGATTTTGAAGCAGTTCAAAGTAGTCAAAATTGGAATCCCATTCATGACATATGCTTCCTGCATTGACCTGGAGATCATGATCAAGGAAATGATAGACTATGATATCCCTTATGACTTGCAATGGAAGGAGATAGTACAACTGGGTAAGACAAAGTGCAGTTTTCCAAGGACCAATAGATGATGTCTAGGTGTCACTGGAGATGGTAGATCAGGTGGAAGACCAGAAAAAAAACAAGTGGCAGAGAAGGGAAATGAAGCATCATAGGAGTTAGAATCTAGATCATCAAATGTTTTCTTGTCAATCATTGTAATCGGTTCCAATAGAGAAACTATCATTTGTAATTATTGTAACCGGTTTAAGAAACTAAAATGTTTCATTTGTAGTCATTGTAATCGGTTTCAAACCGAAGGAACTCAACTTGTATAAATATTAGGATTTCCAAATGTATTAAGGGTTGGAAGAAGTGCAAAGGCATGATTTTAGCTATTTGAAACTCAAATTGTAATTTTCTGAAGCTGAATTGAATACACATGCAAAATTCTTGAAGTTTCCATGAAAATATTCTAATGGTGGTGATCTGAGTTTTTTCCCCTCTCTTTGTATGTATTTCCTGTATTTCTGATTTCATTAAATCATTGTCTTCTATTTAAATTAGATAGTCAAAGGCCCATAATTCATCTTGTGATGCTCTCGACTGAAGCAATTTAAACTATGTTAATTTCTTCTTAACTAATTCAGAATTCATTTATTTAATGCTCTGATGTAAATACATGTTTTCTTTTCTTCCTACACTATGCAATTTTACAATTAATAACTTAGATTTATCGCCTCATTTAGCCTATATCCTCTGTAGAATTTGTTGAGCTATATATATACCATATATTCCAACACTTAATTTTCAACCCGGGAAGGTAGACTTTGAGGAACCAGTACAATATGTACAAGAATGGAGTCAAACTTATCTTGCTCATAGAAATATCAAATCTTCACACCTCTATCTAATTCATAATGAAAATGCTCCTACTAATGAAATTCTTAGAAACAATCCACTTGAAGTAGTCTAATTGAAATAACCTTGCTATAACTATAAATCTGACCTTTGGTTTCTTAAAAGGAAAATGATCCACAATACTCCTTCCTTAATCATTTCTTCATTACATCCAACTTTGAGCGATCATTAGAGAATACTGAGAATTATGAATTCATAATTACAATCATGACTGCAACTAACTCCATCGATTTTTCAGGATAAGAATCTTAACTCAACTTGATATCCTAGATCATTACTTTCATATTTCACCAAATCACTTAATCTGAGATTATGCTATTAAACCAAGTATTCTTCTTAAAACCAAATGACTATCCAAATGTGAACTTAAACCAACAACCAATCCTTATAACTTCAAAACTACAACATCTTATTCCAAATAAACTGAACCAATGTGTAACACATTCTGCTAAGAAATGAAAACTGAATTGAAATCACTCAAGCTGCTAAATATAACCTTATTACTCCTTAACTGTTGTAAGCAAATGAAAAGTCCCCAAATCATGAACAAGACTGAAATTAAATTGCTAGAAATTAATCAAAATTTCTAAAAAAAAAGAGTCTACAACAATCCTTCTATTATGATTGAAGATGAACTGCAAACCTTAGCAGGGGGCCCTTCCTATCCAAGTTGCATCGATAATCAATTATCAATCCATTCTCATAGAAAAGCTTTAGAATTAATCTAAGACATAAAACTAAAATAAGAAATGCGTTCTTGTTCTTTTCCATCTAAAAACAAATGATTACATTCCTCTATGCTCTGTTCTATCTATCAGCTATTCACCATCATATCTACATACATCTCTCATTTCGATCCTCCCTTATATAGAATTTTGAACCCCCCTACATACTAGCTTTCTGGTATCTTCCCATATCCTAGAATAGATAACATAATTAACGTAACAGTTACATAAGGAATTGAATATGTATTTTTCATTAATACAAGAGAGAAATGATGCGCTCAACATCACAGAGCTAGTATAACCATTGCGCCAATGTAGGAGAGAATATCGTGATGCCTTTTAATTGCCTTAGTCTCATGACACGAAGTGTCATCAAGACAAGTTGTCATTTATTTAAAACTGAAACAGAGCATGCACTGGTTGTTTACGAAGATTCTCATAGAGGGATCATCCTTGAAACATTCATCTTGGTGCTGGAACATCAACATTAGTACAGGAATCCATAATATAATATTATAAGTGAGATTGTGCATTAAAAACTCTCAAAACTTAACTAAAAACAAGAGAACTATTAAACACAAGTTTTGGGTCTTTAGATATCGATTTAAGTCAATGTTTAAACCAAAGTTATACAAAATGAGGGGTACAAGACTGTTAGAAAGATCATATGAAAAGATATAAGGCATAAAAATTGATCAAATTTGGGTCCTAACATCCCCCCCAAACCCAAAGTTTTGCATGTCCTCATGCAAAGAAAAGTCCCTGGAAAAACTGAGAAAATTTCTAGCTATGTGTAGTATCTAGAATGACTTCTGCCTCATTTGCTTCATCGGCCTCATTTTTTGCTTCCTGCCCTGTACTGTGAAGTTGCTTCCTAAGAGATCGATTTTCAATTAGAAGTATATGAGTCTCCTGATACCTGCGATTGAGTCTTGATTGAAGCTTCCTATTTTCAAAACTGAGCGTATTGGCCTGAGAGCGAAATTTATCTATTTGTGCACACATATCAGACTCCTGAGCCCGAGATTGAGCAAGGTGACCTTTCAATGTAGTGTTCTTAGTTTTAAGCAATTGATCCAATACCACGTATTCATGCAAATTCTCTTTCAAGTGTGCATTCTCTGTTTGTAACTTAAAGAATTTTTTAGGAGAAATTATCTTGGGACTACCCAGTCCTGTAGGATTTTGTGGAGGTGAACTAGATTAGGAGAAACGTGGAGGTAATTCCTTCTTTAAATTTACTAGGACATCTGCAATGGCCAATGAGCCTCTTTCTATCTCATCAACAGTATCTATATAGAGTTTCATTTGAAATTCAGGGGAAGGATTATCAAGACTGGGGTTCTTAGATGACATATTTCAAGTCATTTTCTTGAATTCGGGCTCTAAAGATGACACTTCTCCTATCACTTTGACCTTCCTCTTTTTACGAGTGTGAGAGAGAGACCTTTTAATTCTGGTAGAGACAGTAGGACCCCCTATCTTTCTTCTAGACATAGGACTAGACAAATTTCCAGCTATGAAATTATTCCAGGTGTCTTTACGGGCTTTTAATTCAATCACAATTAATAATTTAATCAGCCCATGATGAAACAAATGTTTCTCAGGGTTTACAACTGACCTCTTCATTGTTTCACACATTTTCTTTAAACTCCTCCAAAGAAAATAAGGAAAATTCATTTCCTTACCTTGTGAAAAATGCTATAAGATGCGGATATCATAGGTGAAAGTCACATTGTATCGCCCTTCACAAGTCAGATATCGTTGGACAATTAATGGTTTCTTCCATTCCTCCTTAATCCAAGCCCATGGAACTCCTTTAGACCAATCTGCATCATGATACTTTTTCTTCAAAAAACAATTCCTCTCTGATATTGGCAAATTCTGCTTCTTAAACCATTTTTTGCCAGTTTGAGGCAAGCCTGTAGCTGCAGTAATAGTCTGCTCTGTAATCTCCATCACAATATCCCTAAATTGAGTAACCCTACGATCAAACCCTTGAGAAAACAAAAGTGAGATTCTACTATCGTGCCCATGGAATTTTTCAAAGCACCTATGCCATCCTCGGCTGTGAAACATCTCTCGACAAGCAGTGTACTCTGGTGTTGCCTCTAGATCTTGAATTGAACCTGGTTCATAACGAATAGCCACCATTTTTGGAAAAAAAATAAAAAATGCAACGTAAAATCATTCAACAACAATTCAGAACCAATGGAGGGATACAACGATATGTTGATATGGCTTATTTCAAATCCTGGTAGTGATTCGAAATTAGGTGAATAAGGGCACGTAAAATAATGATGGAAAATATTATAGAGATGTTTTAGAATTTGGAAGTGGGGAAACAAGTTTGCGGTGAAAGAATAAATGGTAGGTACAGGAATGAAATCATGTTTTGTATAATCATTAAAGAATAAGGTTAGGGCAAGACAAAAAAAAGTTTAATTTCACATGTGTAGGAGTTATGCTTGTTCCAGATTTTCCACCTTAACTCAACTCACTAATTTTAGAGAGAGATTCCTTATATCATCAATGATTCTAGTCCCTTGTCTGTATGAACATATGCCCCGTGAAAACTATTCTTCATCCGATGATGCCAATCGTACTGGTATAGGACCACCCAACATTAGTTATTTATCTGTTTCCATTACTCTATTGTTTGTTAGGCAGAGGATCATAATTTGAGAATAGGTTTCCCCAAAGGTAAGGCTCAGGAGAGAAGATTTTCATATGAAAAGATTCTACAGACTTATAAAATACCTTGGAATACCATTAAAGGGCACATTTCGAATCACTGAAAGGATTCGAAATGTCAAATGAGAAACAAAGGTTTGATAATCAAGGATAACCAAAATGAGGAAGATTTAGATAAACTGAGCATAATTTAGATGCAGGGTTGTACTTGTCCATAATTTCCTTCTTGTATTTGGTCAAATTAAGAGATTTAAAAATGCATACCTCAATATTGTTGTGGTACCTGTACCAAATGTGTAGATCAAGATCAGATGGTGACTATGTCCTCCAAGAAGTTGTTGATTGATTGTTGAAGTTATCCTCCCAAAAACTATGTGGACTGCTAATGTCCATCTTTGGTACCGAAATAATGATGCAGAGATTTTTTTTAATCTGAACTCTATAGAAGAACATAGTTGTCGAACCAATTGATTTCTTATTCTTGCAAAAGTAAAAAAAGATTGTTGCATTTTTACTGACTATTTGCAACATTTTATTCCTACCTACTTGAAAACAAGACAAATCTTCCTTCAAGTAAAGGTTGATTTCCAGAGCAACCATTCAAGCATCAAGATAGAAAGTAACCTCATGTCCAAATAAAATAATTGTCCCTGAACTGTTGAATGGATATGAAGAACCAAAAAGATGTTTATTGCCAGATCCAAGAGAACCTGAAGAAGGAATCTTTCTTGAGGCCTCATAATAGATTGAAACTAATTTTCTATAAATTCTTGCATACCTTGGTGCTCTTGAGTTTTAATACTATCAATATCCATACTCTGCAGCCCTTCAGATATCTGATCTTCATATCCTTGACCCCCCACAGGAGGTAAGCATGCAAGAAACTCTTGACTTCCTGGTTCCAATGCTTGTTCTATACCTAATGAAGTTTCTACTCTCTTGAACTCTTTTGCAGGAAGACATGCATGCTTGAAGGAGCCTGCTAAATCTAGTGATTTGTCTTTTTCTTTCTGAGTTACAGATAGATCTTCAAGCTCCATCAGAATATTAGAAAGCTGCTGAAGTAACACCCTCCTTCTTTCAACAATTCTTGAATCCATCTAAGTGATTATTTTGTTAGTTTCTTCTACAATTTCTTCGATTAAAATCTCAAAAAGACACACAACCTTTCGTCTTACAACTCCCCCTCCCCCTGGCCTTCAACAAACACAACACAATCCCTATTCTCCAATCCTTTTTAGTGCCTCCCCGGCAACGGTGCCAAATTGTTGAGCTATATATATACCATATATTCCAACACTTAATTTTCAACCTGAGAAGGTAGACTTTGAGGAACCAGTACAATATGTATAGGAATGGAGTCAAACTTATATTGCTCATAGAAATCTCAAATCTTCACACCTCTATCTAATTCATAATGAAAATTCTCCTACTAATGAAATTCTTGGAAACAATCCACTTGAAGTAGTCTAATTGAAATAACCTTGCTACAACTATAAATCTGACCTTTGGTTTCTTAAAAGGAAAATGATCCACAATACTCCTTCCTTAATAATTTCTTCATTACATCCAACATTGAGAGATCATTAGAGAATATTGAGAATTATGAATTCATAATTACAATCATGACTGCAACTAACTCCATCGATTTCTCAGGATAAGAATCTTAACTCAACTTGATATCCTAGATCATTACTTTCAGATTTCACCAACTCACTTAATCTGAGATTATGCTATTAAACCAAGTATTCTTCTTAAAAACAAATGACTATCCAAATGTGAACTTAAACTAGCAACCAATCCTTATAACTTCAAAACTACAACATCTTATTCCAAATAAACTGAACCAATGTGTAACACATTCTACTAAGAAATGAAAACTGAATTGAAATCACTCAAGTTGCTAAATATAACCTTACTACTCCTTAATTGTTGTAAGCAAATGAAAAGTCCTCAAATCATGAACAAGAATGAAATTAAATTGCTATAAATTAATCAAAATTTCTAAAAAAAAAGAGTCTACAACAATCCTTCTATTATGATTGAAGATGCACTGCAAACTTGGGCAGGGGGGCCTTCCTATCCAAGTTGCATCGATAATCAATTAACAATCCATTCTCATAGATAAGCTTTAGAATTAATCAAAGACAAAAAACTAAAATAAGAAATGTGTTCTTGTTCTTTTCCATCTACAAACAAATGATTACATTCCTCTATGCTCTGTTCTATCTATCAGCTATTTCCCATCATATCTACATACATCTCTCATTTCGATCCTCCCTTATATAGAATTTCGAACCCCCCTACATACTAGCTTTCTGGTATCTTCCCATATCCTAGAATAGATAACATAATTAATGTAACAGTTACATAAGGAATTGAATATGTATTTTGCATTAATACAAGAGAGAAATGATGCGCTCAACATCACAGAGCTAGTATAACCATTGCGCCAATGTAGGAGAGAATATCATGATGCCTTTTAACTGCCTTAGTCTCATGACACGAAGTGTCATTAAGACAAGTTGTCATTTATTTATAACTGAAATAGAGCATGCGCTAGTTGTTTACGAAGATTCTCATAGAGGGATAATCCTTGAAACATTCATCCTGGTGCTGGAACATCAACATTAGTACATGAATCCATAATATAATATTATAAGTGAGATTGTGCATTAAAAACTCTCAAAACTTAACTAAAAACAAGAGAACTATTAAAGACAAGTTTTGGGTCTTTAGATATCGATTTAAGTCAATGTTTAAACCAAAGTTATACAAAATGAGGGGTATAAGACTATTAGAAAGATAATATGAAAAGATATAAGGCATAAAAATTGATCAAATTTGGGTCCTAACAGAATTCTACCGACCAGTCATTGCTTTCATTCATTTTTAGAAGTTTGATTCAATAGCCCTAAGTGTACCTTCCCTTACTTTCCATCAAAATTATAAAAAAAAACCCCAAAACAACAAATTCTAACCATTGATTGTCAAAGAAATACCAAGTGACAGGAGAGAGCCCTCTTTGACATGAGAAGGCTAGTACCCAACTCTAAAGTTGATTTGTAGGTTACCTCTGTCATTTTTTTTTATCAACCAAACAAATTTACAGAGTGCTAACAAGGAGAAGATTCAAACTAAGGATAGACAATAGTGGTATGAAATATTTGTTTGGACAACCAACTTTGAATGTCAGACAAAGTAGATGGATGGAATTCATTAGTGAATATGAATTTGATATACAATATAACAAAGTAAAATAGAACCAGATGGTTGATACACTCAATAGGAGGGTGCGGGAGATGCATACAAAAACCATTAGCATGTATAAATATGATTTGAAGGGAGGAATTTTGGAAGCTACAAAATCATATCAATAGTGCTACAAAATCATATCAATAGTACATGGAAACAAAGGAAAATTTTTAGCAAGGTAATTTGTAGTAGAAAATTGAAGATTACGAGATCAGAGAGGATAAAATCCTCATGTACAGGGGCAGAGTTTATGTTCCTAATTCTCAGGAGCTGAAAATGTTTTTGCTAAGAGAGATGCATAATGTGCCTTATGTTGGGAACTTGGGTTACCAAAAGACTATTGTAGCTGTCAAGAACCAATACTTTGGCCTGGTATGAAGAAATAGGTGGCTTAGTATATTTCTATATATTTAGAATGTCATAAGGTAAGGGTTGAGCACAAACATCCAGATGGTATGCTACAACCATTGTCCATTCCATAATGGAGATGGGAAGTGTTGATAATTGATTTCATCACCAGGCTGCCTAAAACAGTGAAGCAACGTGATTCCATGATGGTGGGTTATCTAGATTTTATGAGCATAATGAAATGACTACAGATTATTAATAGGTTCTTAACAAAAAATAATAGAGATACAGTAAAACTGATTTTCTATTCAATAATGAAATAAGCTGAAACTATAAAATGCAGCGGAAACAAGCTTGCTGGAATGGCGGCAGCTTATCCATGAAAAGAGATGTGACGGTTTCACTCATTCACAAGAAGATAATTACAATGAGGCTTTGAAGGAATTTTTACAATAAACAGTAATGCCAAAAGCCTAACCTTAGGAGATGAAGCGCCAAAAGTATTGCGGGCCCCGTTTGGGTAAGTTAGTCCATCAACTTCCTGGGATCGTAACTTTTGCATACGATCTTCGTTTTAGGCGTATGATAGACTGTTGGAAAGGTATCATTGAGGAGATTGATTTTTGGGGATCAATCATGCCTTCAAATATCATTGAGAAGCTCGATCCCTAAAAACCTTCATTTAGGCTCTCAAAATGGCCCCGGAAGTTAAAACTGCTAAAAATATTAAATTGCCAAAATTGTCAGAAAACTATTTTGAGCCAGTTGGAAGAGGTGGGTGGCCACTGATATCCACCTAGATCAATCCTCCCTCCTTAGGAAGAAATGGTCTCCGTTGCATTGATTTCCCCCATCAGATGAAGAACTTTCTGCTGAATTTGGCCCCGGGTGAGCCACCTGCCTTGGTGCAGGAGCTGCCCTATTTTGACGACTTGATAAAGATGGATCCTTTGCTGTCAAGTGACCTTGATCTATGTGTCCACAATATTATCACTGGATTCTTGTTTTATGCAGTCGGGGTTGAGCTCTGTTGGTGTTAGCTGATCTTCTATGTCCGAGGTGTCCAATAATGGTGGGAAATAAGGGTGAAGGAGATCCACGTTGAACATTGGGTGCAGGTCAAGGAAAGGAGGAATGTTGAGATCAAAAGAATTATCCCCCATGACCTTGGTGATGGTGTATGACCCATAACAGAGTGGGAAAATATTTTGATGGGGTCCTGTAAGGCGTTATTTCTGCAAGTGCAACCAAAATTTTTCACCCACCTGAAACTTTTGTGGCACCTGTTGTTGATCATGGCGCTGCTTGTACTTGTCATTGGATTTTTGTAGGATATCCTGAACCTATTAGCGGATGTGTTGGATCCGCTCAATGAACCAGGTGGCTTTGTCATCTTCAATTGGAGCAGGAGATGAGTCAATCGAGGTGACAACAAGGGGAAGCGCAACATCTATGGGACCCAATGGTTGGAATCCCAACCCCACTTGAAAGGGGTTGTGGCCAGTTGAGCTATGTAGGGCTCGGTTGTAGCTATGTTGGACATAGGGAAGGCTCTCATCCCATGTGCAAGGGTGCTTTTCATTATACATGTGAAGGATATACACAATCATTCCATTGACAACCTCGGTTTGGCCATCTGTCTGGGGGTGGAAGGCCATGGATTTGGTGAGCTTGGTGTCCAGCAGTGACGAGAGGCTCAACTAGAATGTGCTGAGAAATCGATTGTCCCAATATGAGACATTGGTTTGTGGGATTTTAGAATGTATCCATACTCATTCAAAGAAGAGCTTGGCAATGGCCTCTGCTGTGTTGTTCTTCTTGCAAGCAACCAAAATCGCCATCTTAGAAAAGCGATCAACAACCACAAAAACATAGTTATTTTCCTTCTTGGTGGACAGGAGGCCTAACATGTAGTCCATTGATATGGATTCCCATGGCTTGTCAGGAGTAGGAAGAGGGGTGTATAGGCCCTGTTTCTTAGTGGTCGGTTTGGCAATAGCGCAAGCAGTGTAGGACCTGACATACTTGTTGACCTCTTGTCGAAGTTTCGGCCAATAGAAATGTTTCTGTAGCATCGCCACGGTCTTTTCGACACCGAAGTGTCCTGACACCCGACTGTAGTGGGATTCCCAGATCAACTTCACTCACTTGCTTGATGGAACATAGATATGGCCCAAACGACACAACAACCCATCCTAAATATGGAAATTATTGACAACTACGTTTTCACCCAACATTTGGTAGGTGGTGAGGACGTCTGGGTCTGTCTTATATATTTGGGGCCATCCAGAGGTCTTATGGCCGTAGGATTCTAACACCATGGTGAGTGTCGTGACTGGCATTCTGTTGAGTCAATCAAAGACATGATTAGTGCTTCCTATTTTATACTTGATGTTGAGGTGGAATTGTTGCAAGTATGTGGACCACTTTTGATGGTGATCATTCTACAATTTTCCTTGTGTCTGCATGAACTGCAGTGGCTTATGATCAGTGTGGATGACTGTCTCCTTCCCAAGAATGTAATGTCTCCACTGGCGGTAGTCTTGCATAATGGAGTAGATTGATTTTTCATAAGTAGGGTACTTATGTACAACATCTGATAGTGTCTCACTATGATAGGCCAAAGGGTGGCCATGCTAAGTGAGAACGACACTCACTGCATAGTCTAAAGCATCTGTCTCAATCTCAAAGGGTTCTTGCATGTCTGGTAGTGAAAGTACAGGGGCTGAGCACAAGAGCTGCTTCAAATCATCAAACGCTTGTTGTTGGGATTGGCCCCACACAAATTTCTCCTTACCACCACCCCTGGTTATGTGGCTAAGGGCCCATGCAATATGGGAGAATCCCAACATGAACCTGCGGTAGAAATTGGAAGCTCCGAAGCTCAGTGAGTGTGGTTGGGGCTAGCCAGTCATGGATGACTTGGATCTTGGCTAGATCCACATGTACGCCATGTTCATCATTTATGTATCCTAGGTAATGGACCTTGTCCATGTCGAAGGAGTGTTTTTCCAAGTTGGCATATAGCTTATGCTGCTGCAGGGTGTGAAAAACCTACTGAATATGCTGCAAGTGTTCAATCAAGTCTTTCTCTAAATGAGAATGTCATATAGATACACCACCACAAAATTATTGGTGAATGGTCGCAGTATATCTTCCATCATCCTCATGAAAGTGGTTGGATCATTTTTCAACCCAAAGGGCATGACCAACCATTCAAAAAGGCCTTCCTTTGACTTGAAGGCAGTTTTCCATACATCTGTTTGTTCTATCGGGACCTGGTGGTATCCAGACTTCATATCAATCTTACTGAAGTATTTGGCCCCCTTTATTTGATCAAGGAGGTCATCGATTTGGGGAATCGAGTACCAGTTTCTGACTGTGCTTCTATTCAGAGCCTGGTAATCAATGCAGATTCGCCAGGTTCCGTATTTCTTCTGTACCAACACGATTGGGCTCCCGCAAGGTGATGAGCTGTGACGGATGTGCCCCTTGTGGAGCAGTTCTTGGATCTATCACTTGATCTCCTCATTCTTTAACAGAGATTGACGATAGACTGGCCCATTGGGCAGTCGTGCACTAGGGATCAGATCGATGGGGTGCTTGACCTAGCAGTGTAGAGGTACCCTGGTAGGTTTAGAGAAGATATCTGAGTATTCTTCCACTACCTTATCTACTTGCTTCTACTGTGTGAAGAGGTCGTCCGTAAAGACCCTGGATGTGGTTGTGATATTTTGCTTATTCTGGGAGTGAATCACGAAGAAGACAAACTTCCCCATCTAAGAGATGACCTTCCTGCATTTCTTAGTACAGATCAAGGAAATAACATCAGGTGGGACTGCCTCGGGTATCCTCTACAATTTCCTGTTCAAAGTAATAATAAAACTATGAGGCCTAGACTCATATACATCATGACGTTTCCATAAATAAGGTTGGACCAAAAGAACATCACAAACTTCGAGAGGAGCAAAATCACACAATACCTCGTCTTTGAAGGGCTTGATGTCATACGATAGTCGACATTGTTGGATGACGTGGAGATCGCTTCCCTGGAGGAGCCATCGAATGGTGTAGGGTTGTGGGTGAAGTGTTGTCGGTAGGGCCAGCCACTTGATGACCTCTACTGAGATGAGGTTCTTCTGGACACCGCTATCCACGATGAAGTGTAGTATGGTGCCTTTTACCCACATCTGTGACTGGAAGATGCATTCTCCTTCTTCTGGCTCATCTGGTTCACCATGTTGGAGCTTGGTGGTAGCAATGGTGGCACTGGGTTCTGTGTCAATGATCTATATTACCCTTTCTAGTTCTGTCTCAAAGTCTAAACCTGCATCTGATTTAGAGGCTTTCACTTTGGCCACCAGCAATTGCTTTGAGTGTCAGTCAGCTGTGTTATTCCAAGGTCTCTTATGGAAGTCGCACCACTTCTCGTTATCTTTCTTTGTCTTTCCAGTGTCCTTATTTACTTATGGCTTCGACTGGTTGTCCTGATACTGTCCATATTTTCTCTGTCCTTTATTCTATGGGTTAGGGCCACCCTTTCCTGGCTTTTGTTGTGAGGGGTTCCCAGGCCCAAATTGCCGCGTCTTTTGTTTGAGATTCTGCTCGATTTTGATGACATATCAGTAGGCCACTCCGAAGGATGAGATGTCCAAAAATTCCATTTCAGTCTGGATGTATCTATGCAGAGCACCACGATACTTTAGCACTAGATGTTGCTCTGAATCTTTGATACCCAGCTTGGTGCGCAAGGTATGAAAGATATTCGTGAAATCTGGCACTGCTTGGTCTCTTTCTTGTCGCAGTGTGGTCCATTTGGTATACAAGTCGTCATAACTTCAAAAGGGTAGTATTGTTCCTTAATAGCATCCCTGAAGGAATCTCAGGTGGTCATGACTGTAAATAATGAGAGTTCCTCTATTTCCTTTTTCTCACAGAAAGTTTCCCACCAATCTTTGACATGGGGAACGACTTTCAGGAGCGCAAAAGTAATGTTTTCTCTATTCAAAAGGTTATGGACAGAAAAATACCCTTCTAGTAGATTAAACCACTTGTCTACAACATATGCGTCTATCTGACCTTCGAATATAGGAATATTGAAGTTTATTTATATCTTGAAGGGGGTGGCGCCTCCGCTCGAAGAAGATGTGTTGCCTGTTGGTAGCCATCGAAGGATTTGTGCGAAATTACCCATCATCTCGTTCCTTTGTTGCGTGAGGGCTTCTACAATCAATAGTTTGAAACGATCTCCTATCATGTCATCTTTATTTTCTCTTTCCATGAGAGGTCGCTTGGGTGTGTGAGAGATTTTGTCCTCAAGAGAAACAAGCTTGAGACCCAACTCTCTGTACTCTGACCTCGTTGGGGAAATGCATTAAGACGATAATAAGCAGATCACTCTGATACCACTGCTTTGGATTTTATGAGAAGAACGAAATGAATACAGATTATTAATAAGTGCTTAACACAAAATAACAGAGATATAGTAAAATTGGTTTTCTATTCAATAAGGAAATAAGTTGAAACTGTAAAATGCAGTGGAAACAAGCTTGTTGGAATGGTGGTGGATTGTCTCTAAGAAGAGATGTGACGGATTCACTCATTCACAAGAAGATAATTACAATTAGGCTTTGAAGGAATTTTTACAATAAACAGGAATGCCAAAAACCTAACCCTAGGATATGAAGTGCCAAAATTCATGTGGGCCCCTTTTGGGTAAGTTAGTCCATCAACTTCTCGGGGTCGTAACTTTTGCATACGAACTCTGTTTTAGGCGTATGATAGCCTGTTGGAAAGGTATCATCGACGATATTTAGTTTGGGGTCTCAATCATACCTTAGATGATCATCAAGAATATCAATCCCAAAAAACCTTCATTTAGGCCCTCAAAATGGCCCCGTAAGTTAAAACTGCTAAAAATAGTAAATTGCCAAAATGGTCAGAAAACATTTTTGAGTCAGTTGGAAGAGATGGGTGGCCACCAATATCCACCTGGATCAATAATCCCTCCTTAGGAAGCAATGGTATCCATTTCGTTGAGTTCCCCCATCAGATGAGGGAATTTTTGTTGAATTTGTCCCCGGGTGAACCACTTGCCTTAGTGCAGGAGTGTTGTTGGGAAAATCTCCCTACGGACTAGCAAATAGAGTTCAGACTTTGCATGCAGATAGGACCGAATAGAAATTAATTTCTACCTTCATCCCTAGATTTAAATTCCCTTTTCTTAGTAAATGCATGGAAAGATCAACCTACCTCGTTACCGACATTTGATGTCGATCCTCCGTTGTGCTTGATTACTTGTTTGCAATACTCCTTCCAAAGCTGACCTGCATTCAAGACAAGCAACAACTATGCATGCATACTACTTATATACTAACAGGTTATAAATCAAACATAAACTAATCAAACCATAAAAATTTCATGAATTGGGACGGGAAAAGCACTTTCTTTATTACTTTTGAATGAGTCAACTTACAAAAGTTGAAATCGGCCACCGCTCATTGAACTTGATCCTGGGCTCCTCTTCTTCTGTCCTTCAACTGCTTTGCTTTGAATCTCCTTTGGCATAAGGAAAGGCTAAAGGGTTGGGACAATGGGAATACGTAAATGGGCATAGTTTCTTTGCTATATTTTTCCTCTTTCCAAATGGTACCCCTACCCCTTCTTTTATAGGCTAGAAGGAGCTAGGTATTTGGATGAACCCTCGACCATGCATGGTCAGGAGTTTCAGTTAACTCACCCATAGATTTTTGTTCCATCGGAAATTTTTTTTTTTCATTCTTTTGTCGATCCACGGGAGCTATTTTGGGTCATCCAGCATGTACACACGTGCAGTAATGGATTAGGGCACGTGGGCCTTTATAAAAGAGGATTTTGAAAGAGTTGTTCAGCAGTGCTTTGGAAAAGAAGGGATATGACTTGGCCTGATGCCAGGTAAGCGTGTGTGGTGAAATTTAGGGTTATAACAGATGCCCCCTAATGTGTGAGGTTAGAAGAGCATCTGATGGCCGAAATACATTACCAATCTTTACTGATGTGTTGAACAATTGAGCCCAAGGATCAAGAACTAAGAGGTGCCATCTACAAAAGAACAAATGTCTCACCGAGGCAGACATACCCATGCTCAAAATAAAATATAACCATGGCTACCAATCAAATACACTGTAGATCCATGTCAAATAACTATAAAGAGTAGCCGTGAACTATACACAGCAGAGCTACATCTCGAAAATAGAAAGATATACATATAGAGTATCCATCCTCCAGAAGTTGATCCGACCTGATGGCTGGAGATGAGATCTTCAGAGCTCGAGAAACAACTTAAAAATATTCAAAACTCGGGTAGGAGTGTAATATGAGTGTACAACTGCACTACCCAGAGGTCTTCGACGGCTCATCGGTCATGGACTTGGTAATCTTGATGATCAGACTGAAGGCTTCAGTGATTTCGAACAAGGACTTGATTGGATGTTCAGGATGGCCGGGTATGCGGACAAGATACATATTGCAGAGGGGTCGACTCAGGCTTGGTTATAAACTTCCCTTGGACAATAGCATGACAAATGATGAGACTCAGGCAGCATGTATGTTAATCATAAGTCTACGAAGCAGGAGGCAACGCAAACTCTCCATATGTTTGGAAGAATAACCAAATGGTGGAGAACACAACTCTATATAGCGAGAAAAGCTTCCTAAGGTCGTACTACATCCCATAGTCTGATGAACAAATGGATATATGTGCTTTATCCAAGGGCGACTCATTATGCTGCCAATAAAGAAAATACTTTTCCCTTCCTCTTTTTGGGGTATATTTGATTTTTTTGTTCTTTTCAATAATTGTGGAAAAAGAATAAAGGAATATTATGTTATAAGGGAGGAACGAGTGTTGCAAACATACAAGTTCAAGGCACAAGGACAAGACTGTTGTTCTAGTAGAATGATACTCGGGAAAAGTCCTCCGGTGGCCAAAGGTGTTTAGACGTAGAAGCAAACTATCACAAGGCTGGTGTATAAGGTATGCAAATGCGGTTAATAAAACACACAATGGTAACGTCCTTCGATGTGAGTTTAACGAGCCCAGAGAAGGCAAGCTCGGTGGTTTTTCATATTTAGAGAGTCTGAAAAAACACAAAAGGATATTTCATTGGGGTACCTTTTTCGAAGATAGTCTAGTCGGTTCGAAAAAGGGTAAACTAGCACTGATTCAAAACCATTTTAACGAGTGTGACAAAGACAAGATCACTTGGATATTTTTTCATTTTTAAGGAGTCTGAAAAAAGCTTAACTATGGACTTCGTCAGGAATGTTCTTCTGGACTAATTTAACAAGTGTGAAAGAATAAGGTCACTCGACAATCTTTTCAATTTTAGGGAGTCTAAAAAGAACTTAACTATGGACTCCGTGGGGGTTCCTTTTTCGTAAGTTTAGTCCCTCAGGCCCGAAAAAGGGATAAAATTATACCTGAGAGTACTCTTCTAAAGAACAGAAGTTCCATAGAGTATACCTTTGTTCGTACAATTGACCGTCTGGACCGAAAAAGGGGTAAACTACCGCCAGACAGACGTGACTTCAAATTTCAGTTTAACGAGCGTGAAAGGTCACAAGATCACTCGACAATATTTTCATGTTTAGAGGGTCTGAAAAGGGCTTAAAAGGAGACTCGTTAGTTTTTTGGGAGTCCTGAGGGTGAGATCAAGAGCGAATAATAATCATGCAAATGAGACTCAAACTCATATTCAGGAAAGACTATAAGGACTCCCGAGCCTACAGTGTTTTAGAGACATCATGGACACCATAATGCAACTAGGACCTACCTAGGGAATCCATGTTCTGGTAATCTCTACCACCAAGTTGCAACACTTCTAAAGTAGATATGACGGTTCTGTGTCACAACCTGATGGGATCGATCGTATGGCAGAGGAAAAAGGCAACGAGGCACAAAAGTCAGGGTAATAACCTAACCTATATGCTCAAGTTGATTCTTGGAAAAAATTTCATGGACCGTCAAAATTTTCTCAAAACTCAAAAAAAATGTCCCAATACCCGATCAAATCCCTCTTGTTAGAAAAATAGGACCGCGGAGCAATAAAATAAAACAAATGTAGAAACAAAACATAGAAGACACACAATACAAGAGAGACATAGATTTATGTGGTTCACTCAGTGTCGGCTACGTCCACCAGAGAAATTGCCAGGTCCTTCGACCTTTATTATTATCCAGCAAATGAAGGGATACAACCTACAGCAAAACCCGTTGTAACTTCCTCTTCTTTCTCTCACAGTCTCCTCTCTCAGAATACAATATTCACCATCAATCAT
>JZKD02S1766156.1:232419-255410 GCA_000966675.3 Picea glauca | reverse complement strand
TAGCCCACATTGGGTGAACCACGTAAATCTGTGTCTCTCTTGTATTGTGTGTCTTCTGTGTTTTGTTTCTGCATTTGTTTTATTTTATTGCTCCGCGGTCCTGTTTTTCTAACAGGATATTGGCTGGATCCACATGTACGCCATGTTGATAAATTATGTATCCCCGGTAATGGACCCTGTCCATGCCGAAGGAGAATTTTTCCAAGTTGGAATATATCTTGTGTTGTCGCAGGGTGTGCAAAACCTGTTGAATATGATACAAGTGTTCGACCCAAGTCTTGTTGTAAATGAGAATGTCATCCAGATACACCACCACAAAATTATTGGTAAATGGTCACAGTATATCATCCATCATCCTCATGAAAGTGGCAAGAGCATTTTTCAACCCAAAGGGCATGACCAACCATTTAAAAAGGCCTTCCTTTGACTTGAAGGCGGTTTTCCATACATATGTTTGTTCTATTGGGACTTGGTGGTAGCCAGACTTCAGATCAATATTACTGAAGTATTTGGCCCCTGTGAGTTGATCAAAGAGGTTTTCAATTCAGGGAATCAGGTCCCATTTTCTGACTTTGATTTTATTCAGAGTCCGGTAATCAATGCAGAGTCGCTAGGTTCCGTCTTTCTTCTGTACCAACACGATTGAACTCCCGGAAGGTGATGATATGGGACGGATGTGCCCCTTGTGGAGTAGTTCTTAGATCTATCTCTTGATCTCCTCATTCTCTAACAGAAAGCAGCGATAGACTAGCCCATTGGGCAGTGGTGCACTGAGGGTCAGATCGATGGGGTGCTTGACCTGGCAGTGTAGAGGTACCCCGATAGGTGAAGAGAATATGTCTAA
Organism: Picea glauca; assembly: GCA_000966675.3. Taxonomy (NCBI): domain Eukaryota; kingdom Viridiplantae; phylum Streptophyta; class Pinopsida; order Pinales; family Pinaceae; genus Picea; species Picea glauca. The sequence continues at coordinate 254,566 of JZKD02S1766156.1, read as the reverse complement.
GTATTCTTCCATGACCTTATCTAATTTCTTCTACTGTGTGGAGAGTTCGGTCGAAGAGACCCTGGATGTGGCTGTGATCTTTGGCTTATTCTAAGAGCGAATCACAAAGAAGAAAAACTTCCTGGTCTGAGAGATGATCTTCCTGCATTGCTTAGCAGAGATCAAGGAAATAACACTAGGCGGTACTACCTCGGGTATCCTGTACAATTTCTTGTTCAAAGTAATAATAACACTATGAGGCCTAGACTCATATACAACATAACGTTTCCATAAATAAGGTTGTCCCAAAAGAACATCACAAACTTCGAGAGGAGCAACATCACACAATACCTCATCTTTGAAGGGCTTGATGTTGTACGATAGTAGGCACTATTGGTTGACGTGGAGATTGCTTCCTTAGCGGAGCCATCCAATGGTGTAGGGTTGTGGGTGTGGTGTTGTCGACAGGGCTAGCCACTTGATGACTTCTACTAATATGAGGTTCTTTTGGCTACTACTATCCATAATGAAGTGCAGTGGGGTGCCTTTTACCCACATCTGCGTTCTCCTTCTTCTGGCTCATCTAGTTCACCAGGCTGGAGCTTGGTGGTAGCAACGGTGGCACTGGGTTTTGCGTCAATGATCTGTCTTCCCCTTTATGGTTCTGGCTCAGATTCTGAACCCACATTTGATTAAGAGGCTTTCACTTCGGCCACCAGTGATTGCTTTGAGCGGTAGTCAACAGTGTTATGCCAAGGGCTCTTATGGAAGTTGCACCACTTCCTGATATCTTTCTTTTTATTTATGTTGTCCTTCTTTTCTTGCGGTTTGGACTGGTTGTCATAATACTATCCATATTTTCTCTATCCTTTGTTCTATGGGTTGGGGCCGCCCTTTCCTAGAATTTGGGTACGGGGTTCCCATGTCCAAATTTCCGCGTCTTTTGTTTGAGCTCCAGCTCAATTTTGAAGGCATATCGGTAGGTCACACCAAAGGATGAGATGTCGAAAATTTCCATTTCGGTATGGATGTATCTATGCAGAGTGTCGCGATACTTGAGCACCAGATGTCACTCTGAATCTTTGATACCCAGCTTGGTGCGCAAGGTATGAAAGATATTCGTGAAATATGGCACTGCTTGGTCTCTTTCTTGTCGCAGAGTGGTCCATTTGGTATACAAGTCATCATATCTTCCGATAGGGTAGTCTTGTTCCTTAATAGGACCCCAGGTGGTCGTGACTATAAATAATGAGGGTTCCTCTATTTCCTTTTGCTCACATAAAGTTTCCCACCAATCTTTGACATGGGGAACGACTTTGAGGAGCGCAAAATTAATATTTTCTCTATTCGAAAAGTTATGGAAAGAAAAATACCCTTCTAGTAGATTCAACCAGTTTCCTACATCATCTGTGTCTATCTGACCTTTGAATATAGGAATATCGAAGTTTATTTGTACCTTGAAGGGGGTGGCGCCTCCGCTCGAAGAAGATGCGTCGCCTGTTGGTAGCCGTCGAAGGATTTGCACAAAACTATCTGTCATCTCATTCCTTTGTTCTGTGAGGGATTCCTCAATCAACAGTTTGAAAGGATCTCCTGTCCCATCATATTTATTTTCTTCTACCATGAGAGGTCACTTGGGTGTGCGAGAGATTTTGTCCTGAAGAGAAACAAGCTCGAGACCGAACTCTTTGTACTCTGACCTCATTGGGGACATGCATTAAGATGACAAGGAGCAGAATGCTTTGATACCACTGATACATATTTTATGAGTAGAACAAAATGAATACAGATTATTAACAGGTGCTTAACAAAAAATAGCATAGATACAGTAAAATTAGTTTTCTATTCAATAAGGAAATAAGCTGAAACTGTAAAATGCATAGGAAACAAGCTTGCTGGAATAGTGGTGGCTTATCTTTGAGAAGAGATGTGATGGATGCACTCATTCACAAGAAGACAATTACAATGAGTCTCTGAAGGACTTTTTAGAATAAACAGGAATGCCAAAAACCTAACCCTAGGAGATGAAGCACCAAAAGTCATGTGGTCCCCATTTGGGTAAGTTAGTCCATCAACTTCTCGGGGTTGTAACTTTTGCATACGATCTTCGTTTTAGGCGTATGATAGCCCATTGGAAAGGTATCATTGAGGGTATTAATTTTTGGGGCTCAATCATACCTTCATCTAACATTAAGAAGAGCGATCCCGAAAAAACTTCATTTAGGCCCTCAAAATGGCCCCGAAAGTTAAAACTGCTAAAAATAGTAAATTGCAAAAATTGTTAGAAAACTGTTTTGAGCCAGTTGGAAGAGGTGGGTGGCCACCGATATCCACCTGGATCATTGGTGGTGGATAATATCACTAAATCTTCTCATTTTATTCCAATGAATGTCACTCATAAGGAAGCTAATATTTATGATATCTACATGAGGGAAATTTCCAGGATACTTGGTGTGCCTAAGGAAATTGTTTCTGACAGAGATCCCAAATTTACATCAAAATTTTGGAAAGGGTTATTCAAAGGATTTGGGATGAATCTGAACTTTATCACAATATATCATCCAGAGTCAGTTGGGAGAAAAGAGAGAGGGTAAATTGGGTGATTGAGGATATGTTGAGGATGTACATGATGGATAAACCATCAAAATGGAAATATTATCTACATCTAGTTGAGGTTTATTACAATAATGGGTATGCAACATCTCTAAAGATGATCCCATTTGAAGCATTATATGGTATAAAGTGAAACATTCCAGTAATATGGGACAACCCATTAGACAAAGAAGTGGTTGGGCCAAATTGCTTAGGGAAATGGAAAAATATATGGTGAGTATAAAGCATAATTTAAAATCTTCCCAAGACAGGATGAAAATCTATGCAGATAAGGGAAGAAATCATAGAGAGTTTAAAGTGGGTGACCATGTACTCCTAAAAGTGAAGGCCAAGAAAATTTCTTTAAAGTTGGGGAACTGTGCAAAGATAGCAACGAGATATTGTGGACCCTTTAAAATCTTGGAGAGGATTGGTATTGTTTCATACATGCTTGCACTACCCACATCCATGTTCATTCATAATGTATTCCATGTGTCTTTTCTTAAAAAACATGTACCTGATACTAATCATGTAATTGATTGAAATGTGATTCAGGTGGAGCAAGAAGAAGACTTTTGAGTAAAACCAATGTGCATATTGGATCAGATGGTCAAGTTGCTCTGGAATCGAGCAATAGGGATGGTAAAGGTCCAGTGGACCTATTAAGGTCCCGAATATGGAACTTGGGAACATGAATATTCCATGCGGGAGTAATACCCATATCATTTTGAAGATTTTTTAAGATTTTGATTGTACGTGTGTATATAATGCACTAAGGATAGTGCATAAATAAGGGGGAGGGGAATGCAATACCCCCAGGACGAACCCCAAATTGTAAATGTACATGATGGTTAGCCATGATATTTTGGGCCAGAGTGCCTTTCTATATATGTTTTGAGGCTAGAGTGCATGTGTGGTTATTAGGATGGATATCCTGGATGCTAAAAGGCCAATGAGCCTATCATTGTAATATGTAATCACACTCGATCATATTAATTGAAATGCATGACTGTTGCATACCAACTAGAAAAAAAGAGTATGGGGGGATAAACTCCATTAGAAGCGAAAGGGGGCTAAGATCCTAGGAAGAGGGGATAAGCCAAGGGGGGGCTTTATCCCAAGGGAATATTATATTAATATTTCATAAAGTCTAAGTATGGATATATTTATATCCTAATTTTCTAAGGATGGGGAATGTATCACCAAGTGGAGGCAAGTGGGGACAAGGTATTTCCCAAAATGAAAAGTGTCAATTTGGGAACATGCATACTAAAAGTAAGAATTTCGTACATTCCTACCATCATTCTTACATTATTCTCACCTTGACCTTTTACACCCGTACACTCTACCATACATAGATGTACCTATACTTGGGATATATTGTAGCTTCTTGTAATGAGTGATTAATGAGAGGTATGAGATGAATAAGTATAATGTTAGGCCCATGTGCATGATGAAGAAGTGGGTTGTTCGGCCCATGAGAATTCTATCTCGGTGAGAGAACTATTGGGAAATTGCTTTCCCTGGGTGCTAGGAAATAAATACATAGCTCTGAGACTTTCTGTCTAGTCTGTTTTTGAAGCCCCAGAAGGGAAGTGGGACATCCAAAGGACTGTTGATAAGAGAAGGGGTACACTTCTTGGGGTCGGACAGGCTATGGGAAATGGGAGGTAGTAGGCTAGTTGCTAGGGGTGGCACATTGAATTGAGTTTTAATGTGTTGGTTAGACCTTAGTTTGGCATAGGAAGCCTTCCATGATGGAGTTCCTAGCCTCAACTCGAGGGTGACCTACTGCTAAAAGATTATGAGTAGAAAATTCTATGGCTAGGAGGAATGTTTGAGGTCTGCACACAGTTGGTGACTTATTTCAAAGATACGTTTTTCTATGTGTTGTTATAATTATTGTACGAATAATTATGTTATTCTTGTTATGTTTTATGGATTTTTACTATTATTAATTATGGATGAATAAAATACTATTTAGGACTGCATATGACTGCATAATTGTAATCATATGCAGGGAATATTGTTATTTAAATTGGTATCATAGGAAAATTTTTGTGTGGCATGGCCTAGCTTGGGGTTGGGGATGCTACACACGTAGCCTTTCTGGAATTGAGGCAATCTTAACTACCTTTGGAGTTCATATTTTGTTTGCTCCATGTTCCCTTGTGTTGTTGGTAGTAATCATTTGGGGAGATTTCCTGATCATTCTTTTCTTGATTTCGACGTGTGTCTTATTGATTTGTGGCATGCATCCCAAAACTTAGACTGACGCGCCTTGGAAGAACTAAACTGGGAACGCATTTTTTTTTTTTTTGGTGCACACTTGTTGTCAATCCTCACGCATCTTCTTGGGTGTGCGAAAAAATGGAACGAGAACACGCAACTTTTTTTATGCGTGCATGATATTTACCCAAAAAATTGGGTGCCAATTGGCCCCCGCTACTATTACATGGCTTGTCCTCAAGCCAAATTCCTCATGGAACGACTGTTGCAATGAACAAATTCATCTTATTGAGTTCCTGCACAAACCACTTGAACAAGTTTAATGAGGGTACTTTGGAGTTCCTGTGTGAGATGGACAATGACATTAGCATTGCCTGGTGTGACCTGAGGAACTACCAGGTCTGTTGCATTCATTTTCTCAAGCACGGGGTTGAGAGAAACATGTTCATCCGCGAACTGGGTGTAAAGGATCAAGGCCTTATCGATTGTAGAAGTGATGAGCTCTGATATACTGTGCTACTCATCCTGATATGGATTGATCTCTTTTGTCTTCGATGCAATCACTATTATCAAAGTTGCACACCCACAGAAGGAAAAGAAGACAGATTATGCTTCTATTGTGTAACCTCACCCTTGACTGCACATACTCTATCCTCAATTGTAGACACCTTGGGTAGATTTTGGAGATGATTCCATAGTGTGAAGCTACAGTCGACCAAAACTGAAAATGTCTCCACCTTTCCTTGGCCATCTTGGAAAACCTCTTTAGCCAACCTAATTGTGTGTTGTAACTAAGTTTCTTCTAGGCTCGTTTGTGGAGTGGTGGATGAATAACTACAAGTTGTGAATCCATATTTGTAGGTAGGCCATCACAACCAAGATCTTAATACCAGGAGGAATGTTGTGGCCTTATGTTGAAGTCGTCAAAATCTACACATATAGGTTTCCCACTACCCCGATAAGGTCAATGAACGTTGTACTAATCTTAGTGTATTGGGCCTGCGCGACTGAATGTGACATAAATTCTACATCATACTTCTTTTGCAATGTCCGGTGGTCCTGGACCGAATTTTGATATTTCTCTCACATCTAATTATGCACGATAATGTCCACTTAGTGTTGGAGTTGTAGTTGTGCATGAAAAAAACCCAGTATTAGGTGTCGCTCACCCAACTTACAGAGTAAGGTGGTGACACAGTATTATACTATGAGAGTTGGAATAGGCACCAACATAATACTTCCATTTTTTTTGTCCTCTAGAAATGGTGTGGACAGGCCGAATCTAAGAAATTATGTGGGAGAACTGAGACTGCTCCCGAAGGTCGCGGTAGAGTGTCTTAGGACGATGTTGTGGCCCCGAGTTTCCGACATAGATGGTTGATGTTACGAATAAAATCTGTGTGTATTTGTTGTTGTAGAAACAATTGTATTTAGAGTGCATCTATCAATGTTGTGATTCTCGATGCCATCTGGACATAACCTTGCTATGTTGAGGGGTTGGTACTGTAGGTAGTTGGACCAGTCTATCGTTGTTTTGTACTAACTGGAGTGGACCGTGTTTGCAACTATGTGGGGTTTGGGTCCCAAGGGTGCTTCACTAAGGTCTCATATTTGGTTCCCCAATAGCGGGAACCATGCACTGTGCTTGTATCCGCACAACCTAAGTTTGCTTGCGGTCCTGATTGCACTTAGTATGCATTTATAGAGTGTTAATTTCTTCATTTGGGACTAGTTTTAGATGTGTGATCAATTTAATGATGCCTTACTAGATGTCCTCTTCTATGATATAAAACAAAAGTAGCACCATCACATCCCCTTGGTCATCATTGGGATAGATGAACATGTTATAAAAAGTACATTCAAGTAGAATGTAGCCAACATACCTATCCATAATGGTGCATAGGATGTACACTTGCAAAGCAGTTACCTGAATCAGTTGTTGATACTAGCTCTGAAGAATCTTGTCATGGTACTTTTGGGTGGAAGGATCCTTGATCTCTGGTAATGAAAGGAATCAGGGAGAATCAAAGGCATGTCCACTCCCAGCGGGTCGTTCAAAACCCTAAGGGGTCCTCCAGAGCACCATTCCTAGGAAAAGTAGTATCTAGCTATAATGAAAGTCTTTCCAAGAGTCCTAAGCATCTAAACAATCGTTAATGAAATAATTCAATACATATCAATACCAAACCATCTAGACACTTTCTACGCACTGCTCAACTGCAATGACCACCCTGAATGGAAACTCCTTCCTACAAGTGCGTAGTATCTTACATGATATCAACCAAGTAGCAAATCTAATTGGATGAACTTTGATCTCCAAAATTAGTACCCCATGCATTCTGTGACATGTATTATACTTTCCATAGGTTTCATGTTGGGAAACCTTTTTAGCAGATAACTATTTTTCTCGCTCATCACCATGCATGGGTAAGCATATAACCCTTCAGATTGTTTCTTCATCAACCAAATATTCCCCCCCAGCCACAAGTATCCACCATGTAGGCAGATGAGTAAAAATCATATGCAGAGGGTCACCATTCCACTATGCCCAAAGTGAGGTAAATCTACCAAAGACAATATGTTTTCTTGTCGAGGGGGTTTGCCCCACTCTTGTGTAAGTACTAATGGCTTACTGTTTGCACTATGAACTATTCGTTCATAATTTTGAAAGGAAGGGGTGGGGAATTAATCAGGGTCTTCGACATCATAATTGATGAATTAGACATCCTTCACTTTTCCCGTCCGATATCCCGTGAAACTTACATTCTGAGGCAATGGTGGCTTTGGTGCCTATTGGTCTTGGGAAATGGTGGATTTATTTCAGCCTTGTGGTCTACTTGATGAAGCCATTGCAACTATTTAGGCTAGGTTCTGTAGCTAAATAAGGCTGGGTCGAAGAGACTTTATTTCTTCTTGCTTTTTCTAATTCTGGTCCCCCATAATGAAATTGTAGACCCTTTCTTATAGAAATAGGAAGGTCAAAAATGAGCTGGCTAAGCATTGAGTAAAAAAAAGAAATTTTTAAGGCAGGTACATCGATACAACTAGGAGGCTGTTGGACAGGAATTTTGGACGCAATTTTGAAAATATCCTAAGGGTTGAGGAGTGCGCAATAAAGGCACATTCAAGATCAAAGTGCATAGTAAAGGCAAATTCATGATTAGAGTGAAAAATAAAAGCACATTTGGCTACACATAAGAAGATAAAGCAAGGAAATAAATCAAGGAATTAAAGCAAGGAGATAAAGAAGGAAGAGAAGCATGTAGGAGAAAAGGAAGGAAAAACAACATGCATACGAAAAGGAAGGAAAAGAAATATGCATGCATAAAGGCAGGAAAAGAACGCACAAACTATGTGTTGTCATAAGTTGTAATGAGTCATAATGAGTTGTCATAGGGTTTTTGGATAAGCTAGTATGGTTTTGTGCCCTAAAATTTGTGTATAAATATGTAATAGGTTGGGAATAATAGGTTGTTGTTGCTGCTGAGAGAATAGGTTGAGAATGAGAGAGAGGCTATGTCTGAAGGTTTAGGGAAGATTTTGCAGATATAGTCTTGTAATGAAAAGAGACTAGGAAGGATGGGGAATGATATGATGATGTATCTATTGTAGCACAGTGCGCAAGCCTAAGATGAATTGCACAAAGAATAATAAAGGAGCCAACCGTTGCGGACGTAGCCCAAGGATTGGGTGAACCACATTAAGTTCTGTGTCTAAATGTGTCTTTTTATGTGATTGTTCATGGATGTTTAGAAGGAAAGATAAAAGGCATGGAATGATAGGCATATTAAACAAAAAAAAATTCAAGTGGGGGACTTAGTATTACTATACGACAAATTTTTTATGCCGCATCCAGGAAAGTTTCAAATGCATTAGTTAGGACCATACATAATTAAGTATGTGACAAAGGCAAGTGTTGTGTAGTTGGAAACGTTGAATGGTGAAGTCCTGGTAGGAATGGTGAATGGTAGTCGACTGAAACTTTATAGGGATGGACCACCTCCTACTCACTAGGGTGAATTTCACAAGAACGAATGTACCCTAGTAGTGAATTATAGTAGAAAAAATACAAGAAGAAATAAAAAGTGGAAAACGAAAAAGAACATAAAGTAACAAAGTAAAGGCATGTAATAACTAGGAAGTTTTAATTGTTAACGCGAGGTCCAAGGAGAAATACTAACACAGGTGTATGTAACTGTGTAGAATAAGTGAGTGTCACACATATGGATGAAACTATGTCGAGCAGGGATATTACACACATAAGCGAAGAACTGTGCAGTCAATGAACAAGTAAGCCAAAAAAACTACGTAGAATAGGACCGACAAGACCAGTAAAGACATTAAAAGGGAGAAACAATGGTTAAAATGAATTAATCACAAGGCATAAAGATGACAGGTAGTCATAAATGGAAAAATACACCAGGTATCATGACAGACTAGCGGTAGGAGGAAAAAATATAGTGACATATTTGGTAACAAAGCAACATGAAATCACACATTGAGTACACAACTAGTGGATTAAACTATTAGTTCAGGCGTGAATGTACAGTGACAAATATCGAAGGGCTATAAAATCACACCAGGGACCAATAAGGAAAGGGTATTTTCATTCATAATCATTGTAAGAATACAAAGTAGACCACAGGAAAACCATAGCCGACACAGAGCAGTTGTAGAGTCAAAAAAGGGGAGTATCGGTATCAGAGAGCAATGGAACCACCAAAATTTCATGCATGCCATCTACACTCTGATAGATGATGATATTGATAGAATCGACTACCAAGTGAGGGATGCCACAAAGGAGGTAGTTCAACATGTGTCACATCTACTTGAAGACATGAATAAGAAGGTGCAAGAGTAGTTTATGGCATTGCAATAGTGGTTGGAGGTAATGAGCCTAGAACTAGAGAGAAGATCTGTTGAAGGTCAACCAACAAGAGCAGCTAGAGAAGCAAGGTATACCACTTCGTACCTGCCAGAGATCGCAATAGGGAACCAAATTTTGAAGATCTTGCCTAAAGTAATTGAGTTCCCTACGTTGGAGATGAAATAACATGCACAAGTACTAAGTCACCTGGACTTAGTCTTGTCACATATTCCCATGGAAGCCTTACAAGGATTACAGACAGGGGTGGCATAGGAAATACATTTCTATGAATAATCAATGAAAAAGGAATTAACCAAGTGTTGGGCTCTAAAGATGTCCTAAAAACAACCTCTATGCATCATCCGAAGGTAGGTGTTGGAACAAGCATTTTACTTGTTGCCTACGTAGGTTCTTACCTTCCATTTTCAATACCTCATCCTCCAAAGCTGCCACACCTGTAAAGGGAACATCAATTGTAACAAAGGGAAAACATTTGTTCCATTCAAATGAAATACACTACCTGTAAAGGGAACATCGATTGTAACAAGGTAACGACAGTCGTTACATTGGGCTCAACTAATGTTGTATTAATTGCATTGTAGTACTTGCCCAACTATCTAATTTGTCAATCCGAGGTTCGTAAACTTATGAAGAACACACAAAGTATATGCAGGATTGAAGTGGAACTAATATAATCTAATGTTGAAGCTACAACTGGAATTAAATCATTAATCTAATGCAAGAAGATGAAACACATAGCTTGGAATTGAATTGCTACAACACACGACTGAAATGAAATTGCGTAAATGAATGGAAAATTGCATTAAAGGATAAACAACATGTGAAGAGAAATAAGGCGACACATGTGAGCTCACACTAAGAGTAAATCAATCTCAATACATCACAATGATCAAATGACAAATCATGAAACAATAATGAAAGCATGAATCATACTAAGAATCCCTTTTTCTTTCAAATCCTAATGACTACTACTATATGAGTACTCAATGACTACTCCCTTATGAAGAGAGAGCACTCTCTTTTATACATGAGAGCCTTGAAGATAAGATAACCATATCATAATTACAGAGCCACTTTTCTCTCAACCAATTTCCCATTATTACAAAATATAATCCCTTCAAATCCTCACACATATCTCTCATATATATTGGATAAGATATGGCAACCAAATCTCCATGATCTTCTCCTTGGAATAGGCTTGAATTATCTCATCAAATCCTAAAATGGTGGAGGAAGTATTTGAGAAGTCTTTTTGAATTAATCCTTCACATATCCCTACACATTACAAAGCTCACACATTTTTGAGATATATATGAAAACATGTCGATTTTCTACTATTTAATCACAAATTCCCTTTTAATACTAAAATGAATAAAGTGGGAAATAATAAGGTGAAACCCGAATATATTTATGAAAATGATATCATGAAAGGATAATGGGGCGATGCAATGTGAAGAATGATGAAGGGAAAGGTGGATGAAAATATGACATTTCTGAGCCCCAACACCAAGGTAGCGAAGTATAAGGAAAAACCACATAAGGTTCATATTGAGGTATTATAGAAGAAGGACGAGGCTAAACAAAAGGCTGAGAGGGTACAACAAGCTGTCTGGAAGATATATAGTGTGATTCCCAAGATAAAGGTGGTGATAGAAGCCAAAATAGAGGAGCAAATATAAAAAATCAATGAAGTAGTTCAAGGATTCCACAACAGGATTGGAGAGTTGGAAGCATGCACCACACCAGATACACTACACGAGGAGAAGGAAAAAAGAGACAGAACAACCATAACCTCAGTCGCAAGCATTAAGAGTCTCAGTGAGGAGTGCGTGAGACTATGTGAAGAAAGTACGAGGATTTGGACATATATAATGGTGAATCTGGAGCTAAAGGAAATCGAGGAAAGAGTAAGAAGTGTGTAGGAGAAGGCACAAAAATCTAATGAAAGCATAAACACTCTACCACCAGCGGAATGCATGATGGCCATCCTTGTAAACAAACAATTATACAATGAGATAGAGTAGATGAGGGTAGTTCAAAAGTGACTATCTCACAATGATTGGAACCGCTACAAGACAGAGAATTCAAGATAATAGGGGGATTGGAAGTGACGCATGGCATGGAGAAGCAATCCGAGTAAGACTACGAGGATAATATTGCGATTCTAACAACATAGTCCATAGAAGAAATGTTGGAGAGGGAGGTCGAGGCAAAGAAAGAAGTCACTACAACCATAGAGACATTGTAAAAAATTATGGATTCATGAAAGGGAGCAACAGAACAGGCCCAAGTGGCTCGTGACGAGCCACATGTGACTGTTGGGGGATTGTTGGATAGGAATTTTGGATGCAATTTTAAGAAATATCCTAAGGGTTGAGGAGTGAACAATAAATGCACATTCATGATTGAAGTGCGTAGTAAAGGTACATTCAGGATCAAAGTGCACAGTAAAATCAAATTTAGCGATGCATAAGAAGATAAAGTAAGGAAATAAAACAAGGATATAAAGCAGGAAAAGAAGCATGCAGGTGAGAAGGAAGGAAAAGAAACATGCAGGTGAAAAGGAAGGAAAAAAAACATGCAGGCACAAAGGTATAAAAATCACGCATGAACTATGTGTTGTCATGATTTGTAATAAGTTATAATGAGTTGTCATAGGGTTTTGGGATAAGCTAGCATGGTTTTGAGCCTTAAAATATGTGTACAAATATGTAATAGGTTGGGAAGAATAGGTTGTTTCTTCTAGGAGAATAGGTTGAGAATGAGAGAGAGGCTATATATGAAGGTTTAGGGGAGATTTTGCAGAGAGAGGCTTGCGCGATAGAGTGGCTAGGAAGGATTGTGAATGATATCATGATGTATCTATTGTAGTGTAGTGTGTAATACTATGATGAATCGCATGAAGAATAATAAAGAAATGAGTTGTTGTGTATGTATCCCAAGGATTGGGTGAACCACGTTAAATTCTATGTTTGAATGTGTCTTTTTATGTGATTGTTCATGGATGTTCTATTTATGCATGATTAGAAATCTAAGTATGTTTTTTTATATGAGTGATTTGCAATAATTATGAATGTTCCAGTGAATGGTCTATGTTGCAGTTTGGATTATAATGGTGTTGTATAATTGAGTTTACCAATCAATCAAGGGATAGGGGACACCAAATATTGTGCACATGGTATATTAGTATCAATGCACATGTTGATGACCTCACATCCACTCATCCCTTTAGAAACTTGGTTCCTATAGTCCCAGTAGATACCTCAGGTGAGACTTCACTTGTATGCAAGTGATGTTGAAAGGGCATGTATCTGAAGGGTTTTGTTGGTTAGATAACCTTAACCTAGGGTCTTATAACTATGCACCAACATAGGCATGCATGGAGTCATTAAGAACTTGGAGTTCCATATGGTAATTGTCGATCCCCTCCAGAACATCCATCCTTATAACATTCTTTCTTGGTCATTGTTTTGAATCATAGATGATTGGGAGTTTCATGAGACATCTCCATCGATGTTTTTGATTTTTTAGAAATATCGACCCTTTTATATTAATTGGGCATGGCTACATACTTTACAACCAAATGTGTGGAATATATGGGTGGGATTTTAACATTTACTACCGATTACCACCTCAATAACCTCTCCTTTAGATATCGTCTAACAGATACATTGATGTTTTAATGCATGAAAATACTAGGATTGTAGAACTTTTATGGTGACCGTGACATCTCTGTGCATGCACAAGTATTACTCTCTAGGGGTGTTGTTCATGCTTCCAATTCACCCTTGTAGGACTCCATCCTTGGTTAATTGATTGAAGTGACCCATGGTGGGTAGCAATGCCTCTTCACATGTATCCATTCAATCCATTTTTCCCACTGAGATACCAAGCTTGGCCTTCAATATCCAATGACATCCATTTACTAATTCCTACCTCTTTGTTATTGTAAGATTCATTTGTTTTCTCAATTGGGTTAAGTGTGATTGAACAAGCAGAAGTTTTTCCTTCTACCACATATGGTGTAGCGAGACCTATTTTTCACACATGAAACTTATTTACATACCCCATGGGAAACCAAGGAACCATAGGAAAAAACTTTGTTTTTGGAAACCCACATGTGGCCTTAAGGTATCGATTGTGCATCCCATGGCATTGTGTATCTATCCATCTCCATTCACAACAACACATGTATCGATGAATATATACATCTGGTATGAATCTCCTGAATGGATGCTTCCATAACTACCCATTCAAGGGAGGGGTCTTGATGTACAACCCACCATCATGCAGGTATTCCTATTAGCACGATATCAAAAGTGAAAACCCGGTGGTGTTTGAGAATGTGTTGCATCCATGCAATAAACCTGTCCATCGAATCTGACCCATCGTAGCAGTAGGATCGAAACTCTTCCTCACGCAACTCGATGGTGATATGCACACAACTCCTTGTCAAAACTTCATATAGTTTGTGTTTCCAACTTCCCATGGCATCTTCAGAATCCATGTCATAGGAATCCATGCTTCGCCAACTCAAATCTCCATCTGCGGTGGGATTGATATGATATTCCTTATGCCTAGTGATCTTATAAATGTTCTCAATAATAGAGCTTCACACATCCTCATCCATTGGCTCATTGTATCTGTCTCCTTCATTAGAATATAGAGGTGCGATCACATCCAGGGTGTCTATCTCAAATGACATCTTCCTCTTTTTTAATTTCATCACCACATTGTTTTCGAAGGACCAATCAATGCCAAACAATGCAGGATAAGGTTCATAATCATCCATAATATCTATGAATATGAAATCAGCCTTTGTCTTCACCCCTTCTATATTCACCTCCACTTTCTCTAGTTGGCCTATAGGGTAGACCCTATATTGGTTTTCCAACTGTAATTGGATGGGCAACCATACCAAATTTTGTTTAACCATAAACACCCAAGACTTCTTCGACATAATCTTCACATCAGAACCCAGATAAAACATGACTCCATCCATTTCATAACTCCCAATTTCAGTTGTCATCTTGAATTCTTGTCTGGTGTGCTTCTTCTTAGTGACCTAATGAAAATATCTCTCTGGTAGGGGGGATGATCAATGTTTCTCCATCCCTTTTTCTCCCATGTAGGTAGCTAAAATCTATGTCAAATTTATCACAACATCATGATCCTTTAGTAATCTCAAACAACATCGCAAGAAAGTACTTACTTTGTCTTGTGTCTTTGTCTCATGACCCAAGTCGTGCAATGATTCTTTGCACCCTGCATGCTTCAACTCCTCAAGGAGATGTTCCTCAATTTATCTTTTCTCAACATTTCAGAACCATTCTTGTCTATGTGCTTCCTCTAATGAACTCTGCGTAACATGTTGTATTTATTCACATACACAAGCTTCCTCCAACGATCTCTGCATTGCGCGCTATAATTCTTCATGGGCGTGGGCCTCTTCTAGTGACCTCTATGTCATGCATTGGACTTCTTGACGAAATTGATCCTACTCAAGTGACCTTTGAGTCACAGGTTGTAACTCTTCACATGATATTTCTTCTTCAAGGGCCCTCTTCCCATTGTGCAAAATTTTCTTCTACTAAGTAGTATCGAATTTAGGAGGCATCTGTGTGACCCTTTTAGTTTCCCCCTCTGACATTGGACCCGAGATTTCACCATGCTCAAAATGAATTCCTATGTTCACTCCTCCTCGAGTTATCAGTTAGACATCAACCTCCTCATCTTTCTTCTTATTTGTGCGTAACTCCACATGCGCCATGTTGCAATGCACCTTCTTTTCTTTCCACTTTTTCAATAAGCCAGGATAGTCTCTTGTGACATTCTCGGGGTTGTAATAGTACCACAAAGAGCATGCGGTTTGGTACAAAACCTTGACACATGGCCAATTTATCCACAGTTAAAGAAAGTGGGGGGTCTTCCTCCTCCTCCTACATATCCTTAGCCACAGCCATTCTCATATCCATATCTGAGACCTCCTTGATAACCTATTCTATCAACAATGCCACGAACGCCACCCTTTTGTTCTTCTTGTACCTGGAATACATCGTGGGTGTGGTATTGCATCAACTGGAGGGATCGACAACTATTGACATCATGTCCCATAGAATTATAGAACTCAAAAAATGGGATATAATGTGTCTTCTGATATTTCTCCAATGTTGGGAAGTAGGGTGGTACATGGCCCATTATCTAAAAATATTGTACCATTCCATCTGAGACCCATTTGGAATTGGATTCGGTTCTCCTGTCTCCACATAGTTTCCAAGTATAGGGAACTCGTCTCTGTGATGCCCCTCAAACTAACACATGGTACACCATACATTCTCATGCATGACTTTATCCTTTGCCATATCTTGCAACTACATCATCGTGTTGTCCAATTACGACTGCACCTCCACCAATCCTGTTGATGTCTCTACCCCTTCTTGGTGTAGTATCCAAGCACATTGCAATATCCACTGCTTTTTCTTAAGTCTTCACCTTCTGTTGGGACTCAAATATGGGGGAGTAACCCCACAATGATCCATTCTCTATGTTGCATGTCCTAGATATGGAACATCAACTTATGTAACAAAATATTTAACCATTGGTCATAATCCCACATAATTTCTCCTTTTTTCTACTTAATCTCCTTGATCTCCATAATACATTGAGACTCTAACTTAGGATTTTGAAATTCCTTCTGTATATCTCACTTGATCTCTGTTAGTGACCTCACTTGTATTGCCCATGTAGTGGTTGTGTACTTCATGTACCATGTCAAGGATTTTTCCCTGAACGTGGTTTCCAGCTGCGCAACTTTCATTACTTCATCTGTGATCCTCGTCACATACCATATTGCTTCACACATGAACCAATGTTGTTTTTCATCATCTCTAGACATTCCATGGAACATGGGTAACCTCAGAGTACTATCCTTATTCACCATCCTCAATATTGAATCGATTCCTCATATATGACTGTTGGTTGTTATAATTCTCAATACTGATACTCTTCTTGGTGAAGTAGCACTGAGTTCGTCTTCTTCTTCACTCGTCTATTCTCTTGTATCTCCTTCTACCCTTTCTCCTAGTCCAATCACCTCACTATCTATTGTTCCTTCTTCTTGATTGAAAATGTGCAAGGGAGGTGGTTCAAAGGGGTGGTAACTCCATCTTCTTCCAACATCTCTTGTGATGTGATCCCGAGAGTTTCCTACTTGTAGCTGCGCAATACCATCTACTATTTCTAAATATTCTCCCCCACCACTAGGGGATCCTCCATATTCCTCTCCTTCTCTTGCGCCTTTACCTTTCCCCTCATATTCCTCCAAGGTTTTGGAACTCAACAACAACTAAGGGGTTTGGAATTCGTCTCCTTATCCCCTACTACTACTACTACTACTACCAGTATCCCCACTAGACACCCCACTCTCAATGTCACATATCTTCGCAACCCTATCTTCATCTATGCTCCTCCTTGACACAACACACTCTCCCACATTTCCTCCTAGTGTGGTCTCCTTCGTCTTCATTTTGGGCTAGACTCCTCATCATGCACCCCTAGCTAACATCTTTCCACCTCTTGTTCCACTCTTCTTCTTAACTAAACTCTTCTTTCATATGTCTTGACTCTCTCTCTCCTATTCTCCTCCGGTTCCATCCCATTCCTCACCTCATCTCAAAAGATTTTGGATCCTCCTCAATGGATCCACCTCCTTTATCATTTTCCCCTCATCGTTTCATGCCCCCCAAGGCTATGGAAGCTACTCAACCATCCTGTCAGGATCCATGCGCATTAACCCTTTATCCATGAATAACATCTTTATCCAAAGTGGGATTTATTCCAATAATATTTTCCTAGGACCTTCTGTGAACTTTCTTTCAACCTCATTGAAAGAATCAATGTACTCAACAATGAATTGAATTATATACCCCTCCTTCACTCGATCAAACCAAAAATCAATGGCTCAATCCCACTTGTTGTCCAATGCCTTCATCCTATCAACCGTGGCTGGATCCCAAACTATCGACTCTAGTGGCCTCAAAGAAGTATTAGTGGAAGTCTTCCTTTTCATCCATTTATATAATAAACAAGGAAATTCAACAAATGAAGTCTCATGCATATTAGTGTAGATATACTTATCTTTTCATCACTTCAAATTGACTCTCAGACCTTGAGTTTCCCGCTGGTAAAATGCATGTTCCTTTGCAGTTAACCAATCTTGAATTTCTTTCCAAGATTGATACTGCCTCATTTCTTTCCTTCACCATTCAATATGATACTTTTAGGTCCCGACAATGGAACCTTTTTTTGGGTAGTTTCACACTTTCATGCATCCTTCCTAACGCTGGGGGTTTAAGACCTAGGGTTTGTCTAGAGTTGACCAAAAAAAACCAAAGCATCGACATATCAATCCTCAACCAAGGATGAAGAAGGTCTCACCTGAGACGCTATGAGGATCACAAAGAACATCTCATCTTGTGTCGAGGATGAAGGGTTAAACACACATAAATCCATCTGAGTTGACATTCATATAATGCATTGCAATGGAGGAAAAAAATTCATTCAGACACATAATTGACACATCACAGGTTTAGAATCAATGCAACTTTATTATCATCCTCATTCCATCAGTCATAGGCATACATTAAGAAAATCATATATCGAAAATAATAGAGGATCATATTCCCTCAGATAATTCCCCATATTTTCATTTCATTGCGCCATGTGCATCCTTTCAGACTTTCATATAGGACAGATTCAGACATAGAACCAAAGACATTACAATACTATAGAGGCTCAGAGCGAGCTCTTGAACAATGAATAACCAACAGTAACTCGATGAATCAACAAAAACGTTTCTTTTTCATCCTTGCTTCCTTTTATATCCTTCTCATATATGGAGCTCTGTCTCCTTTAGTTCTGCTCCCTCGCTCTACTAACTAACATTTTCAAAAAAAATTGTCACATGCCTGCAGTCCAAGTAGCCTTTCTGGAATCAGGAAAATATTAACTACCTTTCCAACTCATCTTTTTTATGCTCCACATTCCCTTGTGATAATAAAAATAATCATTTAGGTAGATTTCCCGACGATTATTTTTTTGATTCCAATGTTTGTCTTGTTGATTTCTAGCATGCATCCCAAAAATTGGACAGACTCACCTTGGAAGAACTTAAATGGGAATGAATTAATAAAACTTAATCCAACACACAATTCTTGTCAATCCTCGCTCATCTTCTTGGGTGCATGCAAAACTAGAATGATTGCGCACAAATTCATTTATGCGTCTGCACGATATTTACTCAAAACTTTGGGTGTGAACACCAGCATTGGAACATATGCAAGAAACAAAGATAGATTTGGGGTTCATAGGGAAACCCTGCCTGAACCTACTATTGGATATGTGTTATATTATTTGTATGAATTTTTTTTCTTACGCATGGGGGTAAGAGGGTAGGTGGAGACCCCTTGCGCGGGGGTTCAGGGGCAGCTCCCCTAAAAATGTTTTTCCTCGATTTGCATGCCCTTCTTTTGGGAGGTTTTTTCAGCACATGGTTTTTCGCCGATGGTTTTCTATTTCCGGTTAAGGAATTAGGGTTGTTGACTAATCCAACTCATTGGATTAGGGTTTTGGATGTTGTTGTATCCTATATGTATATTGTATTGTAAACAATGTAAGATATGAATGGATATAGAATATGTTGGTTTTCCTGGTTTGGGTTTCCAGGGGAAAACTATCTGTGTAATGTGTGTATTTTCCATTGTATCTTTTCTGTTATTTTATTTAAAATTTGTTTGCAGTACAATATTGTACAAGGTTAAAATCTACATTTGGTATCATAACAATTATTGGCTTCAAGTGGATTCCTTTGTGGTTATGGGTTTGGCTCGGGACTGTGATAAGCCTTGTTATAGTGGGAGATATACATTATTGATTCTTTAGGTGAAATGAAATGGCGAGTAGTTCAAAAATAAAGATCGATAAATTTAATGGGAAAATTTTTGAGTTGTGGAAGCTCAATATGGAAGATCTATTGGTAGATAGAGATGAGTGGGTTGTGGTGGATCCAGGTATTGCACCTACAGGAACATCAACAAACAACTAGAAAAAGTTGGATCGAAAGGAAAATAGCACGATCTGATTGTGTCTCTTAGATTCAATATTACTAAATGTGTCAGGGGAAGATACAAACAAGGAGTTATGGGATGAGTTGGGGAACTTGTATCCATCTAAGTCCCTAGTAAATAAATTGTTCCTGTGGAAAAATATGTATAACCCGAGGATGAGAGATGGAGACTCAGTGACAGAGCATCTGAACGCCTTCAACACTGTGGTAACTCAGTTGTTATCTGTTGATATTAAAATTTCATATGAATATAACTGTATCAGTTTACTGTGCTCTTTACCAAACTTGTGGGATATTCTAGTTGTGGCCATAGGTAGTAATACAAATACCTTGAGTTTTGATGATGTGGTTTCATCCTTGTTATCGGAAAGAGCACATATGCATTATTTGCAAGAGGACGCTCTCAGGATAGAAATAGATCTAAGTCCTCAAGTGTGAGATCTAAGTCTAAGGGTAGATCTAAATATCCCGGAAAGTTTGTAAAGGTATGCTGAATATGTGGAAAATAAGGGCACTTCAAGAAGCAATGTATATCCAAACACGTTGAGAAAGTGAAGGGATCTGAAGGTGCTCCCTCTATAGATAGAAATACCTCCAAGGAAGAAGGAGGGGATGTGTACTTAGCTTCTTCAAACACACATGTAGATCATGAGGCATGGTTGGTTGACTCAAGTGCATCCTTTCATATGACTCCCCACAGGGAGTGGTTTTGTGAATATGAAAGATATGATGGAGGTAATGTTTTATTCGGTGATGACTCGACAACTAGAATCATAGGATGAGGAAAATTCAAGTTGAGACTCACACATGGAAGGATTAGAAAACTTCCTGGTGTTATGCACATCCCAGGATTGGCTATAAATTTGATTTCTGTAAAAAAAATGGACGATGTCGGGGTACAAACAGTATTTTAAAAAGAAACCTACAGGATGGTTCGAGGATCAATGGTGATTATGAAGGGAGTTTGGATTGGAACTCTATATAAGATGCAATGAATCACTATTAGTAATGGGTGTAATAGTTCCATTGTTCTTGATATTAGAGCAGAAGAAGAAAAAACTCCTACAATCTCTAGACAAAAGGTTATGTTATGGCATCAAAGACTGGGGTATATCGGAGAGAAGGGTCTTCAACTACTACATGGTAAATGTATGGTTGAAGGTGTGTCTAACTTCTCTATGTATTTCAATTTCTGTTAACATTGTGTATATGGGAAGAAAAATCGGGTAAGATTCCTTTTTGGTGCAACGAGGGCATAAGGAATTTTACAGCAAGTGCACAGTGATGTTTTTGGACCTGTGTCGGTTCCATCATTGGGAAGATCTATCTACTATGTTTCATTTATATATGATTTCTCAAGGAATACTTGGATATATTTTCTCAGGAAGAAATATGAAGTCTTTGTAAGGTTTAAAGATTTTAAGAATCTTGTTGAGAATCAAACAAAGAAAATAACTAAGGTGTTGAGGACAGATAATAGTGGAGAGTTCCACGGGAATGAATTTGAAGAGTTTTGTAAGAAATGTGGTATATCAAGGAAGAAGACTACTCCATACACACCTCAGCAAAATGGAGTTGCAGAAAGGATGAATGGGACGTTGATGGAAAAAGCAAGGTGCATGCTCATGTTGGATTACTGAGAGGGGGGGGTGAATCAGTAATAGAGCAATTTAATCATTTTTAACCATATAATCAAAGTGTTATATCAATGAAACATTATCATCTAATAACTATAAAGTAAATAAGCAATGAACAAATGAACAAACATACACATACACAGTATAACAATGTTTTACATGGAAACCCAAATCGATAGAAAACCACGGAATGCTTTTTCTTATATGTCTTGAAGAATTACATTCATTGGAAGCACCAACTTCCTTCATTTACTAGCTACAACTGGAACGAGGCTCCAACCCCCTAGTTTCTCAGGCTACAACCTGAGGGAAGATCCAACTCCCCAATTCTCTGGCTACAACCAAAAGGAGGCTACAACCCCCTATGTTCACCAGCTACAACCGGAAGGTGGCTACAACCACCTGTCCTTGCCCAGTCCTACCAACTTGAAATAGAAGTAGAATGATGGAACCACTGTCAACTTGTCACTGTGAGATATACCATTGTAAACCTATACCAATAAATCTGAACCATGCATCAACCTATACCTCAACTTGTAATCAACCTGTACCATAAACAAGTACATCAACCATGCACCAACCTATACCAAAAAACCTGTAATCAACCTGTACCATAAACAAGTGCATCCAACCATGTAACAAGTATGTACCAATCATGTGTCAACTACTCATCAACTATGACTCATCAATATGTACCAA
>JZKD02S1766156.1:193522-219088 GCA_000966675.3 Picea glauca | reverse complement strand
ACGCTGTTTCAGCACTGTTTTTCAGCGTCTGTGTTTGCATTTGTGTTGCAGCATGTTTCAGCATCTGTTCTTCATAAACAATCGATTGCCATCAATGACAACCTTGATCATATGCACCTTGATCATCTGCGTCATCTCTGTTGTAGCCATATTTCCAACAGTTTGATGAAGATGTGCCTGCTATTATTGGCATGTGTTGAAGGATGTGGAAAATATTCTCCATCATTTCGTTCCTCTGTTGCGTGAGAGCTTGCTCAAGAAACAGATTGATAGAATCGTCTGCTCTGTCATTTTTCTTTTCTTTCACCATGGAGGGTGTATTGGGCATGCGAGAATGATTTTATTCAAGAGATAAAATATCGATACCCAACTTTCTATACTCGGAACTCGTCGGGGACATGCACTGAAAAAATGATCAAGAGCAGCCTAATCTTATACCACTGATCCAGATTATTTTCTGCACGAAATGAAAGAAGAGATATGATAAAGAAATGTACAGAGATATCTTGGATATCCAATAATATAACATAAATTTATCAAATATGTGACCATAAACACAGAGATACAGTAATACACAATTTTCTATTAATGAGAGAAAATGTACAAAGTCTGTAAAAATTTAGAGTGAAAGACACGCTAGAATGGTGGCAACTTATCTCTGAGAAGAGATGTGATGGATACTCGCATCCATGAGAAGATGATTTTACAATGAGGATCCAAAGGCATTTTTAACATAGAGAAAATCCAAAACCCTAACCCCGGAATATGAAAAGCCAACATTTTTGTGGACCCTGTTTTGGGTAGTTTGGTGTATCAACTTCCCGGGGGCGTAACTTTGGGATACGATCTCCATTTGGGGCGCATGATAGCTCGTTCGAAAGGTATCATCGAGGAGATTAATTTGGGGGGATAAATTAAAGCCTTTATCTAGTTTTAGAAGATATATCCCAAAAAACCTCCATTTAGGCCCTCAAAATGGCCTCGAAAGTTAAAAGCTGCTAAAAATAGTAAATTACCAAAATTGCCAGAAAACTCTTTTGAGCCGATTCGAGAAGGTGGGTGGCCACCAATATCCACCTGGATCACCCATGACCTATCATAGTGAGACACTATCAAATTTCATCTATAATTACCCTACTTATGACAAAGAATTGTACTCTATTTTGCAAGCTTTTCGCCAGTGGAGGCATTACATTATTGGGAAGGAGACAATCATCCACACTGATTACAAGTCGTTGCAATGCATGCATAGGAAAGGAAAATTGTAGAATGACCACCATCAGAAATGGTCCACATATTTGCATCAGTTCCACCTCAACATCAAGTGTAAAAAAGGAAGTGACAACTGAGTCGTTGATTGTCTCAGTTGACCTCCAGTCGCGACACTCACCACAATGCTTGATTCTTGCAGACACGAGACCTACGGATGGACCCACTACTTTTTGCTAGATGTTGGGTGCAAACACAACTGTCACCAATTTCCATCTTCAGGATGAGCCATTGTTCCATTTGAGCCATCTATGTGTGCCATCAAGTGAGCAAGCAAAGATGATTTGGGAATCCCACTACAGTCGGGTGGCATGACACTTCATAGTGGAAAAGACAGTGGCAATGTTGCAGTGAAATTTCTGCTGGCCGAAACTTCGACAGGATGTCAACAAGTATATTTGATCCTACACTGCCTGCATTATTGCCAAACCGACCATTAATATACAAGCCTTGTACACTCCTATTCCTACTCCTGACAGGTCCTGAGAATCCATCTCGATGGAATACATGTCAGGTCTTTTATCCACCAAGTGAGGAAATTAATGTGTTTTTTTTGTTGTTGATCGCTTTTCCAAGATAGTGATTATGGTCGCCTGTAAGAAGAGCATCACAATGGAGGTCACTGCTAAGATATTATTTGAATGAGTGTGGGTACACTTTGGGATCCAACAAACCATTATCTCAAATTGGTATATCTGGTTCCTCAACACATTATGGTCAAGCCGTTGGTCATTGTTGGACACCAAGCTCACCAGGTCCACTGCCTTCCACCCCCAGACTGATGGCCAAACCGAGATCATCAACCAAATGATCATGCACATATTGCACATGTACAAGTCCAAGCACTCCCACACCTAGGATGAGAGTCTTCCCTATGTTCAACACAGCTACAAAAAATCCATACATATCTCAACCGACCACATCCCCTTTCAGGTGGGGTTTGGATTTCAACCATTGGGTCCCATGGATGTTTCACTACCCCTTGCGGTCACCTAGGAAGACTCATCACATGCTCAAACTAGAGCTAACAAAGACACCCAGTTCTTTGAGCGAAGCGAACACATCCATCAACAAGTTCAGGATATTTTACAGAAGTCCAATGCCAAGTACAAGAAGCACAATGATCAACACCGGGTTCCACACCAGTTCCAGGTGGGAGAGAAAGTTTGGTTGCACTTGTAGGAAGAACGCATTATAGGGCCTCATATGAAGTTTTGTCCACTTCATTATAGACCCTACACCATTACCAAGGCTATGGGTGACAATGCTTTTGAGCTCAACCTTCCCCCATTCCTTGGCTTGCACCTAATATTCAATGTGGACCTCCTTCGACCTTACCTTTAACCATTCTTGGACATATCAGAGATATAAGAACAATTTACACCATAAAAGATCAACCTTGGCTACATGGAACATGCATCCACTGATCAGATCATGGACATGCAAGTTAAGGGCACTCACCAACAGAGGATCCAAATTTATCGAGTTATCAAAGCAGGGAAACTCCTGCACCAAGGCAAGTGGCTCACCTGGGGCCAAATTCAGTAGAAATTTCCTCATCTGATGGGAGAAATCAATGCAATGGATACCATTTATTCCTAAATGGATAGGATTGATCCAAGAGTATCTCAGTGGCCACCCACCTTGTCCAACTAGGTAAAAACAAGTTTTTGGCAACTTACTATTTTTAGTAGTTTTTCAGTTCCTAAACTTCCAGGGACATTTTAAGGGCCTAAACAACGATATTATTGAGCCCCCTAAATGAATCACCTCATTGATACCTTTCCAACATGCTATCGTGCACCCTAAATAAATATCATATCAAAAAGTTACGACCTTGGGAAGTTGATGTACTAACTTACCCCAACGGGGCCCACTTGACTTTTGATGCTTCATCTCCTAGGGTTAGGTTTTTTGATGTATAGGGTTTTGAAATTCATGTTAATTGTAAAAATTCCTTGAGAGCCTCAATGTGCTCATATTCTGGAAAATGAGCATAGTTGTTGTTGTTCCTGAGTTTGTACTAAGGCTCAAAAGTACAGTGTCAAGGCATCCGAAAGTGGTTAGGATAAGGAGAAAAAAAAATCAACCTTCGGAGAAGAGTCTAGGGGAGATTTCTTCATTGGGGTTGTCTGGCTTCAAACTGCTCCTGAATAGTTATGTCACGTTCAATGGCTGCCCATTATTGTTCAAGCTCAGCCAGGTTAGTGGTTGTTTTAAGGATAGTGTTGAAGAGGTTCAAGGCGATATGCGTTTGGTTCAATAATCCGGGTTCAACGTTAGGTTGAGTTGGTGTAGGAACTGTCATGGGGGAACAGTACTGGTAAGAGAACTGTTAAGAAAGATTGAGTGTTGTCTCAGTTTAGTTTTATAAAAGAGAATTCACGGTTGCAGTATTAACGATGTATGCAAATCTAAGGCTCGTTCCCGTAACTGTATTATATCTTAATCAAAGGGGTGAGATGGGGGAAAAGCATTAAGCCGTTTACAGTGTCAGGTTCCTATCAAGGGAAAATCTTACGAAGTAAACGAAAGAAGAAAATATTTAAGAAAATAATCAATGTAACAAAAAATGCATGTAGAATTCCGAAACTGCAAATTGGTCTTACACAGCTGATAGCTGGTGCAGAGGAAAGGAAATAAACAATTACATAAAACCCAAATTTATTCGTTATAGTAGTGGTCGTACTAAATTATAACGAAGCACATCAATTACGAATATGAATTGAAAATGAAAAATGAGGAACAAGAAAGCAAACTTGTAATACAGAAGTGACAGAATTAAGAATCTCGGATCTGCTTGTATTAAATCTCAATGCAAAAACTCTATTACAAAATCTCAAAAAGGGTCCAGCCTCTGTTAATTCTCTCTGAGGTATATTTATACAATTCCTCTAAAGCAGGTAGAATCTTAATAGTCGCAAAAATTTCAGTTATGACAGAGGAGAGAGCAATCGCTCTATCTCCCCTAATCTGTCTTCACTTATTGCCAGGTGCTCGTCTCTGCACGGACTCGGCGCAGCCGTTACATCTTTCTACAAACTGAGATACGAGCTGTGAAGGCTCTGCTTGACAGCTGGCCTCAACAAAGTAACATTCTCAGGCTAATAGCTACAGTTTGTCCTCCATTTGTGCACCGATGATGTCGAGAGCACTTAGCTGTGCGCTAGGTTTGATCATGTGCTTATCAACTTTGGCCATGTCCACCCTATCCATCTAAGAGATGTCGTCCGAATCTCTCTCATCCTTTCCCTTCAGATCGAGTGCGATCTGTTCCTCATTTATTTGCATCAATGCTTCTGCATCGCCTTGGCTGTCAATATCCAACAGCTCGCCGTCTATGGAGTTAAAATCTTCTTCTAAAGAATGGGTTACCTTTTGGGCTTGTTCCTTGCCCATGGCAATGTTATTCTCCCAATCTTTCAATAGAATATTTCCTCTGGTTTGTTCAGAGATGGCAAGCCCAGGAGCGCCTACCGAAAACCTGTTATTTGTGGCGATTACCGCATCCTAAAAAGAGACCTGAGCCACTTCATCCTCCCTTTCCCTGGTAGTCAGGTTCTTGGACACCTAATTCACCAATAGACAGTTCTCCCAGATCTCTCCTATCTTGGCAAGAAAATTCTGCTGTGCCGAAAAGATTTTGCTCCGAATCTCGCTGGCTCGGGATTTAAATATGCCGATGTCTATTTCTCTGCTCTCAGCGATTTCTGCCCGAGCCTGCAACTATTCAATCAGATTTCTCTGTTGGCTCACCTACGCTCTACCATCTCGAACCACCAACTGTGCTTTCTCAAGCTTGGTCTTGAGCATTTCTATTTTGTTTTTTTCGGCCACTCTAGCCTGTTCTATCTCCATGTTGGCCTGACCTTTAGCATTCTCTGCGGCTGTAGACAATATAGCCTCGAGGGTCATGATTAGGTGATTTTTCCTTTTTAGTTGGTTATTCAAAAGCCCAACTGAGAATTGATTTGCCGAAGCGTATTCCCCCAACGTTCCCGCGATTTCAGTGGCGAGTTGGTCACTTTTCTTATTTTTGCCATCGGTCATGATTTTATATTTTTTCGCAGTGGACTCTCCTTCTTGATAGAACTCTCTTTTCACTACCGCCTTCCTCTTTTTATCAAAAAAGAACTCATTTGGAGGGAGTTCCTCTTCTCTTATGGGCCTCAGTTCTTCATCAAATATCCATCCCTCGCTGACATTTCCCTGTGCCGACTGCAAGGGTGTGACCGAGGTGATGGGCTCTCCTATTTGTTTTGTCAATTATTTTGCAGTATCGACAGGGTTCTGCTCCTTTGGCGTACCTGGAGTCTCTCTTTCAGTCTCCGGCTTCTGTTTCCTCGGTGGGTCTGGAGTTTTTTCTTCAGCCTCCGAATTTTGTTTTCTTTGTGGGTCCGGAGTCTTCTCTTTTGCTTCGGGATTCCTCATTTGTTCCCCTTCCTGGTGTTTTCCAAGGTTAGACATTACGTCTGTAGAATCTTCAGCATCCTTCTGTTTTGTCTCGGAAACATTCGAACCTCCCAACACAGCGGGGAGACATCTTCGTCTATGTTCCTAGAATTTTAATACAGATGTTGTGTCTTCGGGTGCTAATGATTGGATCCAAGCTAGCACTTCTTCATAAGATCTCGCCCCTCAAAAAACCTCATCCGAGGGTGAACTTTCATGGTCAAATCTCTTGAGCCCACAATGAGCCAAATGCTTGCTCACAACCCTCTGCGGATCATGTTTCTTAACTTCGATGGAGACCAAACTTAGGTCATCCAGGGCTGCAGCCTCGGCTTTGGCATGCCCAAAATCTAACAAAGAATAGGAACCCAGCCGAATGGGAAAAGAAGGCCATACCTTCTTTGAGTAACTCTTGAGTTCTTTTCTCACCCCGCCAATTACTGTTTTCCAGGCGACCTCTCGACAAGCCATCTTGTCGAGAATGAACAAGGGTAGCGCATGAGGGGGAACAGAAGCCCCGAAAACTCTGAAATACGAAAACTCAGCCTCCATGTACCAATCCGCTATGCCACTCAGACCTGTTGTAATGTTGTCTGAGATGCGAGGTGGTGGGTGCCCAAAAATGGCGATATGCAGAGGCACCATCACCCAGTTAAAAATCTCATATGTGAAATTTTCTGCTTTGTTCTCCCATAGTTTTTCATGATACTCATGTACGGGTTTTTCTTGGGCTGCATTCCAAGCCCAGCTCATCAAGGGGAATAGTGTCATGGAACATACCGCGTCCATGATATATGATGACATGAAAAATGAGGACGGTCTCCCAATTGCCTTCTGCTCCCGACACTCTGTGACCCTGTTGGCCAAACTGTCCGAGATTATCTTTGCCCAATTAAACGAGCAACCTTCTGCGACCCGAAACATGAGAGGCACCCACGCGATGTAGAAATGCGATGTGTCTTCTCTCCCAAGCAGCCGGCATGTCATCATGGCCACGTATTTATATTGTGGCTCCAAAGAAGTGATAGAATAAACACCCTACTCATTTTCTCTAAATTTCGCGGAGCGCGAAACCCAATCCTTGATCAAACCGGGCATGGTTTTGTCGTACTGGGTGCACTCTTTCTCTTTGAATTCCTCCAGGAACTCGGCACCATATGTATATTCATATGTCGAAGGTAGCTTGTACATGGTTTGTAGATGCTCGGGCCTAAAATTCCCGACAGTAACTCGCTAGTTGTTCATGATCGTCTTGGTAGGTAAGTCTACGTGGTCCAACGCCCATCGGATCATGTCGTAATACGGAAGCAACCGTGGCCTAGTTTCTACTATGTGCATCCCAGATTGGAATATTATCTTGTACTTGGTGTGTAGATCATCCCTTTTGATGTTGTCGGAGTCGTCTGAGTAATCTACCAATTCTGCTTGCAAAACATTTGACACAAATGACCAGTCGGGGATCGAGTCGACACTTCGGGGTGAAGTATCGGCGACATTGTCTGAGCCCTGTCCCGCGACTTCAACATTCGCCTTTGCTGCTTTCCATGGAGCCATGGCCAAAGTTTGCATTTTCGCTCTCCTTCGATAGAACTGCGTATACATGCAGAAAGTAATTAACTCAGAAACGATGAGCTCCGCGTGCTATGAAAGATGCAAAATGAAACGTAGCTCTTGCATATATTTGAAAAAATAGTACCTTTCAAAACAAGCCTGTCAGATCGAAATTAGAAATAAACTTATGCCGTAAAAATCCGATCTTACACATAGATTTACCTTATCTTCCCATTAATGTCATAAATTTTGGCGGTTTAAAAGTCAGTTGGCACATGGAATTAAAATGCTCCTTCGAGAATCGTACCAGCATCGAAACTTGGGATAAGTCTTGATTAAACTTAATTAATCCAAATTTGTCCATGTACATAGTTTCTCGCCATTCGTTATCTCGTAAATATTATGTTAACATTTTGAGTTTTCAACTCCCGAGACCGCGAGGACCGAGTTTAGCTTAATCAAATGTAATCGGGATTTGAGGCATAATTAATTTCATAACCGTTTCATTCACCTTATCGCAACTCGAAACTTCGAAGATCCGTTTTTAGGAGATTAGTGAGTCAAGTCACGAAAACGCGATATGGCGATAGTTAAGACTCAATTAAAGGGAAGAAAACTTGGATTAGGCGATTAATTAATCATGTTATAATTACATCGCGACTTCGTGAGTCGGAGTTTTAGGCGCTGTAACTTTTGAAAAGATAGTGCCGAGTGGCGAAACGCCGAGAAAAGATTTTAACCACGGTTAGCCTTTTTGCCTTTAGTTTTTTACCAGGGTTAGCCCGAAAGAACCTCGTGTTCTCGGTTCTTGGGGCCGTAAAAATGAAAATTCGAACTTGGTGAACGCCGAGGCGCAAAACCCCGACGACGTCTAACCACTGAGTTAAAGATTTTACCTTGGTTACTATCCTGAGTGAAAATTTAAAACGAGTTCGCCATTTCGTGACTCGGGGCGTGTGAACTCATGGATTATAGTGTCTGACTTGCGAGATCCCG
Organism: Picea glauca; assembly: GCA_000966675.3. NCBI lineage: Eukaryota > Viridiplantae > Streptophyta > Pinopsida > Pinales > Pinaceae > Picea > Picea glauca. The sequence goes on along the minus strand of JZKD02S1766156.1, from coordinate 210,820 downwards.
AAGTAAAAAAAAAAGAGTCGAGCATTCTTATGAAAGTTGTCTTGTTTCGAGAGTAGAAAAAGTGTCGTTGTTTAAATGACAAGGTTGTATAATTTTCATAGTCTCGGGGGAAAAAATCAAAAGGCCATCTCTAGAAAAAAAAATTAAAATTGTGAAGGGAAAAAAATAAAACAAGGGTGGCTCCAACATAGGCTCCAACTAGGGATCCCTCCTTCCTGTGAGGTGGGAAGAACAGTAGGCCACGTGCCAATATTGGGTAAATCGAGTCATAAGCTAAAACAAGCAGAAAAAATTCAAGGAAAAAGGATCAGAGGGGGGAAAAGACTTTGTTTTTTACCTCGAGAAGTTTTTTCAAAATCAGATACTCTTTCCAAACATAGCTGTAGTCCCTTTCACAATTTTCCCTTTCCCACTACTAAACTTTGGGGATGTTTTAAGACAGCCGAAATGACCCTAGGGGACTCAACAAGTCTTGCGGCTCTCGGCTTGCATCAAAAGAATGAGATTATATATTTTTTAATCGGGGAAGTCTCTTCTGAATTTGGGATGTGGATCAGGTTTTTAGGAAGTATTGGTTACCAGAGTAGAGTGATATTCATGTATAACAGCCTTACAGATATCTCAAACATTGCTTCACTGCCAGCGAGCCTGTTCAGTACCTCAGTGAAGTTATCTGGCCCCTTTTACTGAATTTCCTTTCACCACTTCGGAAATTATTTATGCATTTAAATGCTAAGAAGAGGGCAATCATTTTTGAATTTCCTTTCATCGTCTTTTTGGACTAGGTGGGGGCAATCATTTCTGAATTTCCTTTCACCACCCATCTTATAATTCATTTTTTGAGCGCGAAGATGGGGGCAATCAGTTTATATCAGGGCTGATATCTGTGTAATATTTTGTATCAGAGGTCTGTCAACTTACTTTGATTACTCAGTATCAATCTTCCCTTGACCTTCACAACACCTTCGTTCTTAGGGGACAGGGGAAAATAATTTTTTAAGGGCTATCATGTGTGAGAAAGCTTTGATTCTTCTAAGTTGTTGAAAAACCTAGGAAAGTTAGGATCGCTCTAAACGTTCCTCCGCCTAGCAGGGGATCAAGTAGTTGTGGAGACCCACTTTCCTTTTACAATCTGTTTCGAGACTCAGGAGGCTAAAAACGAAAACTTTTATTCCTTCGTAATGAAATGAAAAGATGGCAGCTTGTCAAAAGTTAGATCTGAAAACAGGCAGAATACAAGGCAGTGATTCATTAATCAAAAATGTAGAAGGTCAAAACAGTTCGAGACTGGCTCTTGTAGATGTCTTTGGGGATGGTTACTTTCGACTGACTTTCTTAGCTTTAGTGTATCATTCAAACCAATTTTAAATCAAAGGTTACCAAGCCAAGCAATAATCCTATTATTTAACAATCTAGCCGTTATTGCAATATGAACGATGTTACCTTGATTTAATTTTTGACAGTCTTTGACAACATGTGTAAAAAACCCACCTTTACCTTTCTTTTCAATTTCTTTGTGCACTACGAAACTACCTTTTTGGGTATCACCTGTTTCGTGTCGATTTATTTATGATACTGCTTTGCGAATTACTCCTCCCGCTAGCTCGTAAGCGGCTGGAACCCTACAAAAAGCAAATACGAACTTTATTCAAAATATGTCTAAAAATTATGAACGGAAGAAAACAAAAAGTCTAAAGGGAAATAAAACTGCATGTATATACAAACAAAAGTTTTATTTTATTTTATTTTATTTTATTTTATTTTTATTTTTATTTATTTTTTTAAAATGGCGACTGCTATGTCATGTAATGTTTCAGACATCGCCTGTTGACAGGGGCGCTGAGGACTTCTCCGTCGATGTTTTCCAGCAGGAAAGAATTTTCTCCTACTGGAGCCGAAACTCTAAACGGTCCATACCAGAGGTGGTCGAATTTACTATGCTTTGTTGCCTCTTCCCTTCTCGCATCCCATCTCAGCACCAAATCACCTGGAGATAATTCTCGATCCTTCGCTTTTCAGTCAAATAGTGCTTTCATGTCATCTTGGTACCGCTGCATCTTTTCGTCAACCTCAGTTCTCTGTTGTTGAACCTCAATCAATTGATTTATTCTCCTGGTCACAGGATTGGGTTCTTCGTTTTGGTCTTGCCACAACTTTATTACCGGTAGCGCCAGGTTTATGGGTAGAACGTCATCTATCCCATAGACCATTTGAAAAGGTGAAACGCCGATAGATATTTTCATGCTTATGCGGTTTTCCCACAATGCATATTTTAAATGTACATGACAAGACCTCTTGTTCTAATCCAATACCTTCTTGATAATGTTTACCAGGCTCTTATTTGACGACTCGGCCAACCTGTTCCCTTGGGGGTAGTATGCAGTGGAATGTCCGAGAATGATGTTGTATTTCTGACAAAAAATGATCATAGCCATAGAATTAAAATCTTGGGCGTTGTCAGTAACTATCTTTCAGGGACAACCGAATCTCGACAAAATATTTTCCTCCAAGAAGTTGATTACCACCGAGTCTGTTGCCTTCTTGGTTGGAATGGCTTCCACCCACTTAGTAAAATAATCCGTGGCTATTAAGATCCACCTATGCTGAGCACTGGAATGAGGATTGATCTCACCTATGAATCCTAAACCCCATTGTTTAAATGGAGCTTCAGTTTTGACTGGAACGAGTGGTAGTGCAGGGAGCTTCTGTTTCCCAGCGAATATTTGACAAGGGTCACACATGCATACTTTGGTATTTACGTCTGGAAATAGTTTCGGCCAATAGTAGTCTGCTCTCAAGATATTGTAGGCAGTGGCTCTCCATGCGTGGTGTCCTCCACATATTCCTTCATGAAATTCCTCTATAACCCGAGGAATTTCTGACTCGACCAAACAGACTAGTAGGAACCCGAGTGGATCCTTCCAGTATAGTTGGTTTTCGGCGATGCAATACTTTACAACGTGTAATTTTAAAATTCTACATTTGGCTGATGATAGTCCATCTGGGCACTTCAGTTTCAGCAAGTAGAACACGATGTCTTTATACCAGCCTTATGATATGAACTTTTCTTCAATCTTTCTTGGATCTGTCCAGTCATCTGGGTCGTGCAGGTGGGTGTCTCCATCTTCTTATTGAAGGCAATTAATATCAAGGGCTCTAAGATTCGACTCGGACAAGAGTTTGGCCAGACCTTGCCCCTTTATTAGATTAGTCGGCTTGACTTCTAGATCGAATTCTTGTATTTTAGTGAGCCATCGCCCTCTTTTTCCGTCATTGTCCGGCTGTACCAATATGTCCTTTACAGAATTAGTGGGTACATACGCGATTATATTTGAATGTAGCACATAGGTTCTGAATGCTTTCAATGCTTTTACCATTGCGTATGCTTGTCTTTCCATTATGTTATATTTCAGTTCTGAATCTCTGAGGCTTTTGCTGAAAAATGCTATCGGTTGTTCGAACCCCTCTTCATTTTTCTGCAAGAGTACCGCGGCGATGGTATGTTCAGAAGCAAAAGAGAAGATGAGAAAATATTTCAGATAATCTGGACTTGCTAACACGGGTGCCTCACTTATAACTTTTTTAATGTGCACGAAAGATGCCCTGGCCTCGGTGGTCCAGTTTACTCCACTGTCCTTCTTCAACATTCCTGTAATCAATTTGACAATCTCAGCAAAATTGGGAATAAACCTTTGCAGAAAATTTATCTTACCTAAGAATGATTGAATTTCTTTTATATTTCTCGGGATAGTGATAGTATCTATCGCTTCAATCCTCTTAGGATCGATCCTGATTCCTTCTTTAGATACGACATGGCCTAGAAGCTTACCTTCCCGCATAGCGAAATGAGATTTCTTTGGATTCAGGGATAGACCAAACCTGCGGCACTTTTCGAACGCCTATCTGAGATGCATCAAATGTTCTTCGTCGGTTTTAGAAAAAACCATCAGATCATCAAGGTAAATGACTATGAACTTGTCCCTTTCTCCCATGAAATCGATGTCCATAGCTCGCTGGAAAGTGGCCCCTGCATTCATCAAACCAAAAGGCATTTTTTCATACATGAAAGTACCCCAGGGCGTGGTGAATGCAGTTTTTTCCTTGTCCTGTTCATTCATAGCGATCTGATTATAACCAGAGAAGCCATCTATCATTGACATTCGATTAGCTCCAACAACCTTTTCTAAAATGTGGTCCATCTTGGGCAGCGGGTAATTATCTTTGAGAGATGACTTGTTTAGGTTTCAGAAATCCACACATAGTCTGATTTCCCCATTCTTTTTCCTGACTAGAAATAGGTTAGCTACCCAGTCCGAGTATCTCAAAGGTATGATTATCTTGGCGTCCAAGAGTTTTTTGACTTCCTTTTCTATCACGGGTAACAGAATGGGGTTAATTTGCCTAAGCTTTTGCCTAAACAGTTTGACCCTGGGCTTCAAAGGTATCTTGTGATCAATAATGGAAGTGTCATATGTTTTCAATTCATCATAGGACCAGGCGAAAACATATTTGTATTGCCTGAGAAAGTCTTGGTACTTCACCTTCGTTTTGGGAGGGAGGAATTTCGATAGTTTTACCATTCAGGGTTCTTTTTCGGTCCCTATATTACAGTCCTCCACCTCTTCTGGCTGGGGCTGCAAAGTGGCCTTTACAGGTACATCCTTCTGATCGAAAATTATTTCCAAAGGAATCAATCCTTTGGGAATCTGGTTGTTTTTAAGGACTAGCATACGATGATCCGTGATTTTTTCTCGGAAAACTTCGGGTTCCTCTCCTTCCTGCATGATCCACATGGAATCATTTTGGTTTTCTTGGTCAGCGTGAGTTTCTGAAAATTCACCTACTGCAGTAAGGAAATTCTTACTCTGTTCATCATCTTCAAAGACTTTCCAGTGTCAGATATTATCTAGTATGGAAGGCTTGTATCTGATTTCGATATGGTATTTTAGTTTGAAGGTCGTGGGAGGGGAAAAGGTTGAAGCTGCCTTTGCCAATGCATCAGCATGTAGATTCTCGGTGCAAGGGACAAAATGGATATTTATAGATGAGAAAAAAATTTCGATGAGGTCCCAAGTACAATTTCTATATGCTCTTAGTCTAGGATGCCTGGCTAGGTACTGTCGGTTCACTTGTCTTACTATCAATTTCGCGTCACCATATACCTCCAAGTTATTTATATTTAATTTCTTGGCAGCCTCTAATCCTAAGATAAATGCTTCATACTCGCATACGTTATTAGTGTGATCTATGTCCCACTGCAAACGATAGGAGAAAGGAACAATGAACTTACCTTCAGGTGCTACCAAAAGTACCCCAGCACCATCTCCTTCAGAAGACGAAGCGCCATCAAAATACATTTTCCATACACCAGTATTACACAACTCTTCTGTCAAGGGGCTTAACTCTTCCTGCTTTTCATCGATTTCTTCCAGGCAACCATCCAGACCATCATCAAAAGACAAAATGCAGTTTCCCAGATCTTGGTATGCAATGTAAATGGGGAAGTTGTGCAGGTTTTGAGGGTCACTGACCATGTATGCTAATCGTGTCTTTCTGTATAAACGAGTGAACTGATTCTCGAACACAGGGATTGTGGCATAGGACATGTCTAACTGAAGGGATCCTCCCAACTTGGCCCCCCATGACCTGGATAATAGCATACCGTACTTAGGGGGAATATCGGTGATAACCACATCCATTAGGATACTTTTAACAGGGACCTGAGCTAAGGTAACTACCAGATCCTTTATCATCCCCATGCATTTAACCTTCCTTGAATCAAATGAATACAGATTTCCATAAGGCCTTGTGATCTGGAGACCCAACTTCTCCATTATAATCTTGGGCATAACATTGTGGGAAGCCCCGAAGTCTAACATACAATTATGCAACAACTGATCATGTATATTCAGAGTGATATAGAAGGGAGCGATGTTGTCTTTGGACCCTTCAAAATGGGGACCAAAGGTGATGTTAGGTCTATCATCTTCCAAGTTTATAACATCAGAGTGGCTTTCTAGTTCGGAGACACCTATCATTTTGGTAATTTGTTTGCGATAAATAGGGTTTTTCGCTAATTCCACCAAAGGGATTGGTATCTTAATTTTGTTTAACTCATTTTTGATACTGAACGCTCCATTTACACTGTCTGTTTGTCCAGTAGAGACTTTCGAATTCTTTATTTCTGACTTATTCATCTGGACAGATTTATCATTCATGGTCTTAGTTGAAGAAGTATCTTGTTTGCGGGTTCGATTGGCTATGTTTGAGCTCTGACTTTTTCTACCTCGGATTCCTAAGTGCTCACTCTTCTCGTTTTGTTGTTGGGTGGTGGAGTTTCGTCCGAAGGAGGCTCGTAAACTTGACCTCTCTGAAGGATTTTGTTGGGTTGAATTGTCGAGGTAGATTTATTCTTAGATCTCAGGTTGTACCTTGGTTGAAGCTCAGCCATCATTATCTCAGCTTCTGGTTGGGATTCACAGATCTCATTGGGATCACCCTCTTCTCTCTCATTTGGCGTCTCCGACACATTCAGATACTTTTCGTAGTCTTCACGAGTCAGATAGGGTTGACTACAATCATCACCGAAGTTTGCGACGTCATCATCTGAATCCTCGAAGTCTTGAAAATTGTTAGCTCCTATAAAATTTTCATTCTTCAAGGGAGCTTGTATTTTTTTATCTTCCTTTTTTATTGGACTTTGCTGATTAGGAGGGTTTTGAATTTTTTTGAAATCTTTTTTGGTGTAAGAGTCAGACTTAGACTGTTTGAGTTCCATCCGGGTTATTTTATTTGACAATTCTTTAATCAATCTAGCCATGTCGTCTACCCTATCGTCTGAGGATCTATTGGACCCTGAAGGGCCAGCTAGTTCTCTATAGCATCTGGTATCCCTGTTTCCAGTCTCTACTCTAGCCTTAAGTTTACCCGAAGCCATCATGTTAGATTCTATCTCTACCGCATCATCCTGCATATGGTTTAAGGTGGCTCCCCTTCGTTCTCGCAAAAGTAGTGCGAAATCCGGCTCGAAAGCTCCGGCGAAGGTCACCTTGGCCGCGGATGGAGATGGTTTGACTTCAGCTGGGATTTTGTTGTACAGTTTATTGAATCTCTGGATGAATTCTACAACTGATTCTGAGTTCTTTTTCTTCAAAGCCCCAAATTCGGTTAGATAATAGAGGTGATCTTTTCGCTCGCCCCATTGTCTGAGGAAAGCGTCTTCCAAAGCATCATATGAAGGGATAGAAGCTGCGGGAAAGATCCGAAACCAAGTTCGGACCTGACCCTCAAAGGTTTGGACAAGGAGTCTTGAATATACATCCTCTTGCTCGATACCAAAGATATCTGCGAATTGGTCAAAGAAGTTAATATGTTCCGCGGCAGTCAGATCTCCCTCCCCAGTGAATTTCAGTAAATTATTTATATAGTTTTCCAGAAGATCGTGTAGGGGGGCGGGCAACACTAAAGGAGCGTATCGGGTTGCGAATTTCGCAAAAAATCCGGGACGGGGGGGGAGGCGCTTGACCTCCACCTCCTCCTTGAGAGACTCCTCCTCCACCTCCTCCTAGAGGGACACCCCCTCCACCTCCTCCAAACCCTCCTCCTCCTCTTATAAACCTTCCACCCCCTCCTCCGGCAGCAGCCATTGTTGTTTGTGGGGAGTTATAAATGGGATTTTCAAAAAATAAAAGGGGTTTTATATTTTCTTCGCTAAGAGGAGACTCTGATGAGGAAGGATAAGGAACGCGAGGAGTCGGTTCCTCGGACTTGCAAGAGACAGAATTGGGAAAATCGATGGGTGTGCGAAACGAGTGTGTAACACACTCTTCAGGATTTGGAGAAGTCAGGAAATTTAACTGAAGATAAGATGGTGTTTTGAAAGATGATGAACCTTCAAAAGGGCCCTTTCCCCTCTGTATCAAAGGGACTGTTGGATGAAACTCACTTCCGATTTCAGTATAGGGCATTGGATGTTTAGTGTCAAAGTAAGGATTGAGCAAGGTCAGGGGTTCGGAAGGGCTCTTGACCCTCGGTGATGGGATCTCAAGTTGGTAAACTGCAACGGTTGGCTTAAAAGAGCCTCTCACCTTTAGAATTTTTTCAGGATCGAAAACTGGTGTAATTTGCTCACCATCCGGGTTCTATCTGGTATTCCTTCGAGTGAATGCTAGTTTATTTCTTCGTGGAGTCGCCAAGTGAAAGATAAAAATCCTTAAAAGGTGTGTACTCTTTGTTCACCATCAAAGGGTAACACTTTCAATGAAAAACAATTTGTCGTTTTCCCAGGGAAAAAGATTTTGTAACTTCGCTCCCCGGCAACGGCGCCAGAAAGATGTTGTTCATGAGTCTGTACTAAGGCTCAAAAGTACAGTGTCAAGGCATCCGAAAGTGGTTAGGATAAGGAGAAAAAAAAAATCAACCTTCGAAGAAGAGTCTAGGGGAGATTTCTTCGTTGGGGTTGTCTGGCTTCAAACTGCTCCTGAATAGTTATGTCATGTTCAATGGCTGCCCATGACTGTTCAAGCTCGTCCTGGTTAGTGGTTGTTTTAAGGATACTGTTGAAGAGGTTCAAGGTGATATGCGTTTGGTTCAATAATCCGGGTTCAACGTTAGGTTGAGTTGGTGTAGGAACTGTCATGGGGGAACAGTACTGGTAAGAGAACTGTTAAGAAAGATTGAGTGTTGTCTCAGTTTAGTTTTATAAAAGAGAATTCACGGTTGCAGTATTAACGATGTATGCAAATATAAGGCTCGTTCCCATAACTGTATTATATCTTAGTCAAAGGGGCGATATGGGGGGAAAACATTAAGCTGTTTACAGTGTCAGGTTCCTATCAAGGGAAAATCTTACGAAGTAAATGGAAGAAGAAAATATTTAAGAAAATAACCGATGTAACAAAAAATGCATGTAGAATTCCGAAACTGCAAATTGGTCTTACACAGTTGATAGCTGGTGCAGAGGAAAGGAAATAAACAATTACAGAAAACCCAAATTTATTCGTTATAGTAGTGGTCGTACTAAATTATAACAAATCACATCAATTACGAATATGAATTGAAAATGAAAAATGAGGAACAAGAAAGCAAACTTGTAATACATAAGTGACGGAATTGAGAATCTTGGATCTGCTTGTATTAAATCTCAATGCAAAAAATCTATTACAAAATCTCAAAAAGGGTCCAGCCTCTGTTAATTCTCTCTGAGGTATATTTATACAATTCTTGTAAAGCAGGTAGAATCTCAATAGTCGCAAAAATTTCAGTTATGACAGAGGAGAGAGCAATCACTCTATCTCTCCTAATCTGTCTTCACTTATTGCCAGGTGCTCGTCTCCGCGCAGACTCGGCACAGGCATTACATCTTTCTACAAACTGAGATACGAGTTGTGAAGGCTCTGCTTGACAGCTGGCCTCAATGAAGTAACATTCTCGGGATAACAGCTGCAATTTGTCCTCCATTTGTGCACCGATGATGTCGAGAGCACTTAGCTGTGCACTGGGTTTGATCATGTGCTTATCAACTTTGGCCATGTCCACCCTATCCATCTGAGAGATGTCGGCTGAATCTCTCTCATCCTTTCCCTTCAGATCGAGTGCGATCTGTTCCTCATTTATTTGCATCAATGCTTCTGCATCGGCTCGGCTGTCAATATCCAATGTTATGCTCCTAATATTTCAATAGAATATTGCCTCTGGTTTGTTCAGAGATGGCAATCCCAGGAGCGCCTACCGAAAACCTGTTATTTGTGGCGATTACCGCGTCTTGAAAAGTGACCCGAGCCACTTCAGCCTCCCTTTCCCTGGAAGTTAGGTTCTTGGACACCTGATTCACCAACAGACAGTTCTCCCGGATCTCTCCTATCCTGGCAAGCAAATTCTGCTGTGCCGAAAAGATTTTGCTCCGAATCTCGCTGGCTCGGGATTTAAATATGTCGATGTCTATTTCTCTTCTCTCGACGATTTATGCCCGAGCCTACAACTGGTCAATCAGATTTCTCTGTTGGCTCACCTGCACTCTACCATCTTGGACCACCAACTGTGCTTGCTCAAGCTTGGTCTTGAGCATTTCTATTTCGTTTTTGTCGGCCACTCTAACCTGTTCTATCTCCATGCTGGCCTAACCTTTAGCATTCTCTACGGCTGTAGCCAATCTAGCCTCGAGGGTCCTGATTAGGCGATTTTTTCTTTTTAGTTGGTTATTCAAAATCCCAACTGAGAATTGATTTGCCGAAGCGTATGCCCCCAGCGTTCCTGCGATTTCAGTGGCGAGTTGGTCACTTTTCTTATTTTTGCCATCGGTCATGATTTTATATTTTTTCGCAGTGGACTCTCCTTCTTGATGAAACTCTCTTTTCACTACCGCCTTCCTCTTTTTATCAAAAAAGAACTCATTTGGAGGGAGTTCCTCTTCTCTTATGGGCCTCAGTTCTTCATCAAATATCCATCCCTCGCTGACATTTCCCTGTGCCGACTGCAAGGGTGTGATCGAGGTGATGGGCTCTCCTATTTGTTTTGCCGATTCTTTTGGAGTATCGACAGGGTTCTGCTCCTTTGGCGTACCTGGAGTCTCTCTTTCAGTCTCCGGCATCTATTTCCTCGGTGAGTCTGGAGTTTTTTCTTCAGCCTTCGAATTCTGTTTGCTTGGCGGGTCCGGAGTCTTCTCTTTTGCTTCGGGATTCCTCGTTTTCTCCCCTTCCTGGTGTTTTCCAAGGTTAGATATTACGTCTACAGAATCTTCAGCATGCTTCTGTTTTGTCTCGGAAACAGCCGAACCTCCCAACACAGCGGGGAGACATCTTCATCTATGTTCCTGGAATTTTAATACAGATGCTGTGTCTTTAGGTGCTAATGATTGGATCCGGGCTAGCACTTCTTCATAAGATCTCGCCCCTCGGAAAACATCATTCGAGGGTGAACTTTCATGCTCAAATCTCTTGAGCCCACAATGAGCCAAATGGTTGCTCACAACCCTCTGCGGATCATGTTTCTTAACTTAAATGGAGACCAAACTTAGGTCATCCAGGGCTACAGCCTCGGCTTTGGCATGCCCGAAATCTAACAAAGAATACGAACCCATCCGAATGGGAAAATAAGGCCATACCTTCTTTGAGTAACCCTTGAGTTCTTTGCTCACCCAATTACCGTTTGCCAGGCGACCTCTCGACAAGCCAGCTTGTCGGGAATGAACAAGGGTAGCGCATGAGGGGGAACAGAAGCCCCGAAAACTCTGAAATACGAAAACTCAGCCTCCACGTACCAATCCTCTATGCCACTCAGACCTGTTGCAATGCTATCAGAGATGTGAGGTGGTGGGTGCCCAAAAATGGCGATATGCAGGGGCACCATCACTTAGTTAAAAATCTCATATGTGAACTTTTCTTCTTTGTTCTCCCATAGTTTGTCATGATACTCATGCATGGGTTTTTCTTGGGCTGGATTCCAAGCCCAGCTCATCAAGGGGAATGGTGTCATGGAACATAACGCATCCATGATATATGCTAACATGAAAAACGGGGATGGTCTCCCAATTGCCTTCTACTCCCGATACTCTGTGACCCTGTTGGCCAAACTGTCCGAGAGTATCTTTGCCCAATTAAACAAGCAACCTTCTGCGACCTGAAACATGAGAGGCACCCACGCGATGTAGAAATGTGATGTGTCTTCTCTCCCAAACAGTCGGCATGTCATCATGGCCACATATTTATATTGTGGCTCCAAAGAAACGATAGAATAAACGCCATGGTCATTTGCTCTGAATTTCGCGGAGCGCGAAACCCAATCCTTGATCAAATCGAGCATGGTTTTTTCGTACTAGGTGCACTCTTTCTCTTTGAATTCCTCCAGGAACTTGGCACCATATGTATATTCAGATGTCGAAGGTAGCTTGTACATGGTTTGTATAAAAGTCCTGACAGTAACTCGCTGGATGTTCATGATCGTCCTGGTAGGTAAGTCTACGTGGTCCAACACCCATCGGATCATGTCGTAATACGAAAGCAACCGTGGCCTGGTTGCTACTCTCTGCATCCCAGATTGGACGATTATCTTGTACTTGGTGTGTAGATCATCCCTTTCAATGTCATCGGAGTCGCCTGAGTAATCTACCAATTCTACTTGCAAAACATTTGACACAAATGACCAGTCGGGGATTGAGTCGACACTTCGGGGTGAAGTATCGGCGACATTGTCTGAGCCCTGTCCCGCGACTTTGACATTCGCCTTTGCTGCTTTCCGCGGAGCCATGGTCGAAGTTTGCATTTTCTCTCTCCTTCGATAGAACTGCGTATACATGCAGAAAGTAATTAACTCAGAAACGATGAGCTCCGCGTGCTATGAAAGATGCATAATGAAACGTAGCTCTTGCAAATATTTGAAAAAATGGTACCTTTCAAAACAAGCCTGTCAATTCGAAATTAGAAATAAACTTATGCTGTAAAAATCCGATCTTACACATAGATTTACGTTATCTTCCCATTAATGTCATAAATTTTGGCGGTTTAAAAGTCAGTTGGCGCATGGAATTAAAATGCTCCTTCGAGAATCGTACCAGCATGGAAACTTGGGATAAGTCTTGATTAAACTTAATTAATCCAAATTTGTCCATGGACATCATTTCTCGCCATTCGTTATCTCGTATATCTTCTGTTAACATTTTGATTTTTCAACTCCCGAGACCGCGAGGACCGAGTTTAACTTAATCAAATGTAATCGGTATTTGAGGCATAATTAATTTCATAACTGTTTCATTCGCCTTATCGCAACTCGGAACTTCGAAGATCCGTTTTTAGGAGATTAGTGCGCCGAGTCGCGAAACCGCGATATGGCGATAGTTAAGACTCAATTAAAGGGAAGAAAACTTGGATTAGGCGATTAATTAATCATGTTATAATTACATCGTGACTTCGTGAGTCGGAGTTTTAGGCGCTGTAACTTTTGAAAAGATAGTGCCGAGTGGCGAAACGCCGAGAAAATATTTTAACCACGGTTAGCCTTTTTTCCTTTAGTTTTTGACCAGGGTTAGCCCGAAAGAACCTCGTGTTCTCGGCTCTCGAGGCTATAAAAATGAAAATTCGAACTTGGCGAACATCGAGGCGCGAAACCTCTACGATGTCTAACCACTGAGTTAAATATTTTACCCTGGTTACTGTCCTGAGTGAAAATTTAAAACGAGTTCGCCATTTCGTGACTCGGGGCGTGTGAACTCATGGATTATAGTGTCCAACTTGCGAGATCCCGAAGTAAAACAAAAGAGTCGAGCATTCTTATGAAAGTTGGCTTGTTTCGAGAGTAGAAAACGCGTCGTTGTTTAAATGACAAGGTTGCAGAATTTTCACAGTCTTGGGGGGGGGAAAGCAAAAGGCCTTCTCTAGAAAAAAAAATTAAAATTGTGAAGGGAAAAAAATAAAACAAGCGCGGCTCCAACAGTTGTCACTATTGGACAACTGAGAGGGGGGGTGAATCAGTTGTTACTGTTCTTAAACAATTATACCCATTTAAACTCTTTACAGAAAACTCAATGACAATCACAATAATGCAGCAATAGAATATTCAACATCAATCACACATATGAAATATATAGAGATAGATATTTCCTAAGGAAGCCCATAAAGGGAGAAAACCTCTTCTTCTTGATATGATAATTATTTTCTATACATTATCATTCTTATGAGCACCAACTCATAATGAGGCTACCATCGTTGTTTTGTAAGCTGCTACTTGCTGAGAGCACCTACTCTCTGGAGTCTCTAGCACCCACTAGAAGGAAGCATCAACTCCCTAAGTGTTCCAACAACAACTAGATGGAAGCACCAACTTCCAGTCACACATGCACCAACCTATATAACAGAGAACAACAATTCTCCCTTTCACCACCCCTACCACCCTGGTTTTTCTAGCTACAACTAGATGGAATATACAACTCCCTGTGTTCAAGCACCCCCTTGAAACTCTGAGGACACCAATCCTCCCTAGCACATCCCAACCACCCTGATTATAAAAACTTTATTAATGAAACTTATTACAGTGATATAGTGTTTATCTATATCTTACCAATCTTATCACTGTACTATTGCACTGATATGCTCTCCCTACATCAGTGTTTTCCTACTCGCATTCTTCTTTGAGATTTTTTTTCTTATTCTCTGTCTCTGCACGCGCACCTCGGCTTCCTCTTTCTTTCTTAGATATGCATTTCTATTCTATGCGCTACGCCCCTTCTCCGTCTTTTAGTTGTTGCACATGGTCTGCTTTTACCTGCATGAATCACTCTCAATAGAAGCAACCTCTGCATCTCTGTTCCATGCATATTTATCATACCAAGTACTTTTCCAGATCGTCCACGCAACCCATCATCTTGTTTGGTAGTTACACTGAACTTGTTCGTCATCATTGGCTTATCCTGAGATTCTTTGCCTTCTCTAGTAGTGAAAATCTTCATCTTTTCTGTCACAATCGAGCTTTATCCTCTCTGCTGCATTTACAGAATTTGACGTGTTTCCATCTATCAATCATCTCTATGATGATTTTTCATTCCACTGTCATTTATTTTGAGACTCTTCATCTCCTCTTGCGATCACCCTGAGATTCTTCGAACTCTCTGGTAGATGCAATCCGTCGTTTTCTGCGGTTACAATCAGTCTGTCTCTAGAAGTTATTGAGAGAAAATCAGTGTGCTCATCCCTTTCACACTTTTCCCTTCCTGAGAAAACTATATTGTGGGCACTGGATTTTCTGGCTAAGTCCCTTCCTTTAACATGACCATTAGTGGTGACCATATGCCTAACCAATAGTCATTTCACGATTTTGCATTTTGAGTGATCAACTGTGAGTCACCTTGGTTTTCCCTTCCCTTCTCCTCTAGAAACGCTAGCTCCTTCCCTTCTCTTCTGCTGATTTGACCACTAGCTGTGATCATAGGCCTAATCAAAAGGTGCTTCGCAATTTTTTGTTTCACGAGTTTTTTGCGAGTCACTCTGACTATTCCAACTCCCAATCAAGAAATGGATCCTAGCAAGTTGCAAGATCCTTCCTTCATGTGACCACCGACAGTGACCACCGGCTACGCCAACAGGCGCTTCATGATTTCTCATGTCGGGACATTGCAAACTTTGTGAATTCGCTCACCTATCTTCTCTAAATTCCCAATCCCCGAATCAGAAAATTCCTCGAGACCAGATTGATGGTCCTCGATTCCCTTGCAATCAACGACTCAGATCAACTTCGTGACTTCGCATTTCACGATTTTGGAAAAAAACTTCCTCTATGCTCCAGATTCTTGAACTCGTGATTACGTTAGATCGACAGAACACAATCCTCCTTCAATCGACAGCTACGATCAAGTCATGATTTCACGTTTCGCAACTTTGGAGGTTAGTTCAACTATGATCTCCCAATTCCTGAATTCCCGATATGAATGGGTGCCAAATAAATGACTCACACTCCTTAGTGATCCAACGGTCCAGATCTCACTTTCATGAATTATGATTTTGTTCTTTGCCGTGCCAAATCAACGGTCCATAATGCTTCCTCGATCAATGATTGTGATCACTTTCTGCATTTCAGGATTTCATGTTTTGCGATGTTGAAGGTTAGAGCACCTCCCTTCTTCCGAGTCTCAACTCTCCGAAGCCTGCTCCAGATCAACGACCTATAGACCTCTGTGGTTCAATGATCCAGATCTCATTAGGATTTCATGTTTCGCGATATCTGCAAGTTGCTCGACGTAGTTCTCCGGATTCACGATTCTGCGAAACTTCTCATCTACTACCATGTGTCCTCTGGATCAAATGGTCCATAATTCGTCTTTGAGACTCCATTTTTTGTTGTGACAGATCAACAGTCTAGAACCCTTTGTGATCCAACGACCCATATCATGTTGCGATTTCGCATTTCATGAGTTGGAAGGTTTAGAGAACCTCCTTCCTTTGACTTTCCAGTCAGTGAAATGTTGATCTCTCACCACGTGTCCTCTGGATCCAATGATCCATGACTTTCCTCGATGGAAGGCCATGATTCCTTCACATCTTTGGAGTGTTGGATGACTCCTGGTCTTATCCTCCTTGTAGCTCCACCGGATCTAATGACCCATGGCACTCCTCGATCCACGATCGACGACCCACGTCGTTCCTCCTCCTAATCTTCATTCCTCCCAACTTGGAATAATTTCTATGTGCCAAAGGCCTTTCCCTTTGATCCTTCTACGAGTCCTCATGACTTTGGATCTCGTCTGTGTTTTCTTGTCTCTGCATACTTGATATTTGGTTTTCTGTTGTTCTCGACAGTAAACCTGCCATCATCGCTCCTCCTCCTAAGCTTATATTTCCTGTGTGTTCTAGCCATCAATGACAAGTGCACTCCCAACTATAAACATGCCAACAATATCCCCCTTTGGCATTGATTGAAACCCTCAAAGGCTATGCTAGTCTATTTGTACCTCCATTTCTAGCATCCAGACCACTCCTTTTCTCCCCCTTTGACATCAATGTCAAAGAAAACATGCTCCCCCTGAGCTGTTGCAGTACTTTTTGGAGGTATCAGATATTCAACCAACACATACTCTGCCTGATAGAATGGACTCTCTTAAGTTGATAATGGGGTCATGCCCAACTTCTAGCGTGGATACTTAAACTGATCTTGTGCAAGCGGTTTAGTGAAGATATCAACAATCTAATATTTGGATGGAATATAATGCAAAGAAACCATAGAGTTGGTTACCTGTTCCCTCAAGAAGTGGTACTTGATGGGTATATGCTTGGTCTTGGAGTGAAATATAGGATTCTTTGACACACTAATTTCACTGGTATTATCATAATGAATTGGGATCAATGCAATATATTTTACCTCCAATTCTACAAGGGTCTGAATCATCTACAATACTTGGGTACAACAAGTGGCAGCTGCAATGTATTCAACTTCTGTGGTTGATAAGGAAATGGAACCTTGCTTATTGGTCAACCATGAGACAAGGGAATCTCCTAAGAAGAATGCACCTCCACTCGTTGTTATCACTGAAATTTCGTCCGCACAGGGCGACAAAAACTCCGCATCGTCAACACAGAAAAATAGTCATTCATGGCACAAGGTTAATTCCACAGCACAACAAAAGGGTCAAAACTATACAAAATGGCCAAAAAATTACAAGGCGCTTTGCAACCACTGGGCACGCGCGCGCATGCGCGTAAACTCTTCGTACAAGGCGCGCATATGTGCACGATGCGCGGCTGTGGGGTGAAAAACCTGCGCGCCTGCTAAACGACGCATTTATGAAACTGGTCGGCCTCCCAACCACTAATGGATCGG
>JZKD02S1766156.1:174478-186388 GCA_000966675.3 Picea glauca | reverse complement strand
AGCTTTGTTGTTTTCTTTCTAACCTTTTACTTCACAGCTGTCATGTCTAGCAGAGCCCAACTGGACATGTAAGCACTCATAATTTGCTCACACAGTGACGAATTGGGTGCAAACACTCGTGCTTTTCCTTTCATCCACGCAGTTAGCCCAATCAACATCTGAATATACTGATAGTTGAAAATTTTGATTCCTAGGATACCATAGGCCATACTCCATTGTTCCTTTCAAGTATCTAAATATGCTTTTGACAACTAATAAATGAATTTGTTTGGGTGTGGCCTAATAGCTTCCTACGATTCCAGCAACATGCATTGTGTCTGGACGAGATGTTATTATGTACAACAGGCTACCTATCTAGACCTATATGAACTCTGATCAACATCATGTGAGTCATCATACTTTCTTAACTTACATCCAGTGACCATAGGTGTGCTCATAGGTTTAGAATCTTCCATTTGAAACCTTTTCAACATGTCCTTTAGATATATTTCTTGAGAAAGAAATATTCCTTCAGACTTCTGAGTAATTTGCAGACCCAGAAAAAATGACAGTTCCCCTATCATAGACATTTCAAACTCAGACTGCATGGAAGAAGAAAACCACTGTACCAGTGAAGCATTATTACTACCGAAGATGATGTCATCTACGTAGACCAAGACAATGAGAAAATCATTACCCTCTATTTTGATATATATATTTATGTCAATTGTTCCTCTCTTGAATCCTTTGTCTTGTAGATACGTATCCAGTCTGTGATACCAGGCACGAGGAGCTTGTTTTAACCCATATAAGGCTTTCTTTAGATTGCAGACAAAGTCAGGGTTATCTGAAAGTTGGAACCCCTCTGGTTTTTCCATATAGACTTCTTCTTTTAGATCTCCATAAAGATGACTTGACATCCATTTGATAGAATTTAAACTTCTTATGACAAGCATAGGCAAGAAACATTCTAATAGCTTCTAATCTTGCTATAGGCGCAAATGTTTCATGAAATTCTAGTCCTTCTATTTGAGCATATCCTTTGCAGACCAATCTAGCTTTATTTCTTACAATATTTCCTTGCTCATTCATCTTATTTTTGTAGACCCATTTTGATCCTACTACATTTTTATCTGCTAGCCTAGAAACGAGTTCCCAAGTGTCATTCTTTTCAATCTGGTCTAGTTCCTCATTCATTGATTTTAAACAATTTACGTCTTTACTGGCCTCATTGAAGTTCTTGGGTTCCACCATAGATATGAAAATTATATGTGATTGCTCAGTGTTTTTGATTATCCTTCTCTTGGTTTGTACACCTTTTTCTTTTTCACCAATTATCTGACTTGCAAGATGATTCTTTTGAGTAATTCTAGAAGAAGAATTTGATGTTGTCTGCCGATTTGAGTTTAACTGAGTATTTGCATCTTCATCTGACTCAGAGTCTTCTCGTTCTGATTCTTGGACCTGTTCAGCTTCAACTTCATCTATATCCTTTGTTGTTGATTCAGTATTGTTCACCTCTCCTACTAGAATTCCTTCGTCAACTTTTATGTCAATACAGTCAACCAATTTATGCAACCTCTTATTATAGCATCTGTATCCTTTACTGTTTGTAGCATACCCTAAGAAGATGCCTTCATCAACCCTGTCATCATACTTGCCAAGGTTCTCATTATTATTTTTTATGTGGCACTTACTCCCAAAGACTTTGAAGTGTTTGATTAAAGTAGGTCTTCCATACCACAATTCATAAGGTGTCTTGTCACTCTGTGGTATGAGGTGGGATTTGTTAAGAACATGGACTATTGTGTGTATTGCTTGTACCCAATAGGTTTGACCAATGTTCTTCTCATTCATCATTGACCTGGCCATTTGCTGCACGATTTTGTTTTGCCTCTCAACTACTCCATTTTGTTGTGGAGTTCCTGGGATTGTGTATTCTCTCTTGATCACATTTTTATCACATAATTCCTTAAAATCACTTGACATAAATTCTCCTCCTCTATCTGATCTTACTGCCTTTAAACTCTTACCTGTTTGATTCTAGTTTAAAGCCTTGAATATTTTAAATTTCTCAAATGCTTCAGCTTTTTATTTGAGAAAAGCAACTCAAGTGAGTTTGGAGTAGTCATCAATGACCAACATAAAGTAGTTTTCCTTCCCTGTGCCTTCCTGTATTAATGGTCCACAGAAATCCATATGAACTAATTGAAGTGGTTTCTCTGTTGAAGTGGAGCTCTTGGATTTAAATTGTGTTCTGGTTATCTTTCCTATTTGGCAGGGTTTACACACAGAATCTTGTGGCTTTGATATTCTTGGAAGATCTTTTACTGCCTCAAGATTTTTGAGCTTGATTAAGTGGTAAAAGTTTAGATGACCAAGTCTCCTATGCCATAACTAGATTTCATCATGTTTTCTTAGATGATGCTTTTCTCTATCTTCTTTCAGCACATATACATTATTATCTTTTCTTATGCCTTTAGCCATCACTTGTCCTGAGTTTACAGACTTTACCTTGCAATCCTTGGAGGTGAACACCACTTCACATCCTCTGTCAAACATTTGACTTACAGTGAGAAAATTATGTTTCAAACCATCTACAAGCAAAACATCCTAGGCTTTTCCTTTTCCATTACTTAAACTCACCATCCCTTCACCCTTGATTTTACCTGGAGCATCATTTCCAAAGGTTACGTTTCCTTATTTGCTTTCACTTAGAGATAGAAAGTTACCTTTGTCTCCCGTCATATGTTTGGAGCATCCACTATCAATATATCGAGGGTTCTTTTGCCTTTGAGCTAACAACACTAATCCACACTTCTCACTTTCTTTGTTCTTCCAAACCTTTCCATTTTCAGCAAAGGGATTCAAATCTGGTTCGCATTTCCTTAAGTGACAATCAACAACTTTATGTCCATAATTATGATAGGTGTAACATTCGGGTTCGTTGAATAAAGGATCCTAATGATTGTTATGCTTAACCTGTGTCCTTTTCCCATCCATCACATGATTTGAAGTTTGTGGTGGTTTTTTACTTGGTTGTCTCATTCTTTGTTGCAGCATATATCTATTCCTTGAGTTTCTTGATTGCTCATATCTAAATCTTAAAGAAAATTTCACAGTTTTGTGACCAAAGTTAGAACAAAAAACAATATCCATAGAAACATCCTTTGTACCTGGAAAATGGTTGTCTTCTTTGAGTAGGTCAATTTCTTCCATGCTGATGTTTTCTTTGAGTAGAGGGTATATTATTTCTATGTTCTACAGTTTCAGCTCTGGTACCTTTTTATTTACTCCTCCTGGGTGGTTGATTATCTCCTTTTGTTTCTAAAGGTTTGTTGTTGTCATTGGTTGTAGATTTGACAAACTTGATCGGCTCTTTGTTGCTTGGCTGACCACTACTTGATCCCTCTTCATAACCCAAACCTATTTTCAACTTTGGATTCCTTTGTTGATTCAAAATGGTGGCCAATCCTTTTGAGGCTTTGATTCTTGACAGATTCTGATGATACAAGGCTTGAAACTTCTCCAACTCTTTCCTAGTTTTCACTACTTCTTCTTCCAGAACTTCACATCGTGCCTTATTTTCTGATAACTGTTGTTTCAAAATGTCTTCGATTTTCTTTGCCTCTTCTAATTCCACTTTTAGCAGGGAAAAGTGTTCATCAGGCTTTTTATCATTCTTTTCAAATTGCATCAACAATTGTTTTTGTTTTCTCTTCTTGAGTCGGAGTCTGTCAATCTCTTCTAAGGCACTAATTAGTTCACCTTCCATATCAACCATAGCTTTGTCATCACTAACATCACTTCCTATGTTTTGATTAACATAATCCTCTTTGGCCATAAGGACAAAGTCATTAACCTTATCTTCACCATCATAATCACTATCTATGTCTCCTGAAGAATCATCATTGTTTACAGATAAACTTTTCTTTTTATCAAATCTCTTAGATTTATACTTCTCTTCACCCTCAGAGTTCTGGTCCTTCTTCTTGTGTGGACACTTAGATGCAAAGTTACCTATCCTTTCACAGATAAAACATTTGAAGGGAAACTTGCCTTGATAATTTTCTAATCCTTTCTTTAGTCTTATCACAAATTTTTCTTCAATTTCATCAGGCTCGAAATCCTCATTCTTGTCTTCTTTAAAAGATGCTTCTCTAGAGGTGGGTTTATCTTTAATTATCCCCATTTCATATGCATTCAACGTTCCTAGAAGTTGATCAAAAGACAAATCTTTTAAATCATTAAGTTCTTCTATAGCTGAGACCTTTGGGTTGAACCTATCTGGCAAAGATCTCAAAATTTTCTGAACTAAAGAGGGTTCCTCAATTTTTTCACCAAGTGATTTCATTGCATTTACTAGTTCTTCAACTTTCAGAAAGTACTTCCCAATAGTTTCATCTTCTTTCATCTATAGTTGTTCAAACTATACTCTGTATGTTTGAAGCTTGGCATCTTTTACCTTCTCATTACCTTCATAACTGATAATGAGTTTGTCCCACATGTCTTTGACAGTTTCTAAATGCATAACCTTTACAAATTTTGCTTCTGCAAGCCCACTCAGAATAGCATTCATAGCCTTAGCATTGAAGTTAAATTATATCTTTTCATCCTTATTAACTAGTATAATTGTCTTTACATAATCAGTCTCTACCACATCCCAAACATCTGCACCTAAAGCCATTATGTAGGTTCTCATCCTAACTTTCCAGAAGGAAAAGTTTGTTCCAATGAACCGAGGGGCCTTGTTGGTTGAAGTTCCTTCACGGATAGTCATGTTTAAGCTCTAGGATCAACCCTTAGATAAAAATGGGTCAGATCTTATACCAATTGTAGGACAACTGAGAGGGGGGGGGGGTGAATCAGTTGTTACTGTGCTTAAACAATTACACCCATTTAAACTCTCTACAGAACACTCAATGACAATCACAATAATGCGGTAATAGAATATTCAACATCAATCACACACATGAAATATATAGAGACAAATATTTCCCAAGGAAACCCATAAAGGGAGAAAACCTCTTCTTCTTGATATGATAACTATTTTCTGTACATTATCATTCTTATGAGCACCAACTCATAATGAGGCTACCACCTATGTTTTGCAAGCTGCTACTGGCTGAGAGCACCTAATCTCTGGATTCTATAGCACCCACTAGAAGGAAGCACCAAATCCCTAAGTGTTCCAGCACCAACTGGATGGAAGCACCAACTTCCAGTCACACAGGAACCAACCTATATAACAGAGAATAAAAATTCTCCCTTGCACCACCCTGCCACCCTAGTTTTTCTGGCTACAACCAGATGGAAGCTACAACTCCCTGTGTTCAAGCACGCACTTGAAACTCTAAGGACACCAATCCTCCCTAGCACCTCCCAACCACCCTGATTATAAAAACTTCGTTACTGAAACTTATTACAGTGATACAATGTTTATCTATAGTTTACCAGTCTCATCACTGTACTGCTTCACTGATATGCTCTGCCAACATCAGCGTCTTCCTGCTTGCATTCTTCTTTGAGATTTTTGTTCTTCTTCTCTGTCTCTGCACGCACACCTCAACTTCCTCTCTCTTTCTCATATATTCATTTCTATTCTATGTGCTACACCTCTTCTCCAGCTTTCAGCTGCTACACACGGTCTGCTTTTACCCGCATGAATCACTCTCAACAAAAGCAACCTCTGCATCTCTGTTCCACACATATTTATCATACCAAGTACTTTTCCAGATCATCCATGCAACCCATCATCTTATTTGGCAGTTACACTGATCCTGTTTGTCATCATTGGCTTATCCTAAGATTCTTTGACTTCTCTGGCAGTGCGACTCTTCGTCTTTTCTGTCACAGTCGAGCTTTATCCTCTCTATTGCAGTTACAGACTTCGATGCTTTTCCATCTATCAATATTCTCTATGATGAGTCTTCATTCCACTGGTATTTATCTCGAGACTCTCCATCTCCTTTGGCGATCACCCTGAGATTCTTCAAACTCTCTGGTAGATGCAATTAGTCGTTTTCTGCGGTTACAATCAGTTTGTCTCTAGCAGTTACTAAGAGAAACTCGGTGCACTCATCCCTTTCGCGCTTTTTCCCTTCTTAGGAAAACTACATGGTGGGAACTAGATTTTCTAGCTAAGCCCCTTCCTTTCACATGACCATTGGTGGTGACTGTATGCCTAACCAATAGTCATTTCGCGATTTTGCATTTCAGGTGATCAACTGTGAATCACATTGGTTTTCTCGATTCGTGAAACTCCGAAATGGAGCCTTGAACCGCTAGCTCCTTCCCTTCTCTTCCACTGATGTGACCACTACCTATGACCACAGGCCTAATCAAAAGGCGCTTAGAAATTTTGCGCTTTGCGAGTTTTGTTGTGAGTCACTCTGACTCTTCCAAATCCTGATCATGAAATGGAGCCTAGAAACTTGCAAGATCCTTCCTTCATGTGACCACCGATGGTGAACATCGGCTATGCCAAAAGGCGCTTCGCGATTTCACACTTCAGGACATTGTGAACTTTTTGAATTTGCTCACCTATATTCTCCAAATTGTCGATCCCCGAATCAGAGAATTCCTCGAGACCGGATTGACGGTCCTCGATTCCCTTTCAATCAACAACTCAGATCAACTTTGTGACTTTGCATTTTGTGACTTTGTAAAACAACTTCCTTTGTGCTCCAAATTCCTGAACTCGCGATTATGTTAGATTGATGGACCACAATCCTCCTTCGATCGATGACTGCGATCAAGTCATGATTTCACGTTTCACGACTTTGGAGGTTAGTTCACCTCTGTTCTCCCGATTCCCAAATTCCTGATATCCATGGGTGCCAAATCAATGGCTCACTCTCCTCAGTGATCCAACGGTCTAGATATCACTTTCACGAATTCTGACTTCGGTCTTTGTCATGCCAGATCAATGGTCCAAAATGATTCCTCGATCAGCGTCTGTGATCACTTTTTGCATTTCGGGATTTCGTATTTCATGATGTCGAAGGTTAGAGAACCTCCCTTCTTCCGAGTCTCAATTCTCCGAAGCCTGCTCTAGATCAATGACCCACAACCCTCTATGGTTCAACGGTCCAGATCTCATCGATATTTGGCATTTCGTGATATCTGTGAGCTGCTCAACGTAGGTCTCCCGATTCATGATTCTGCGAAACTGCTCATCTACTGCCGCATGTCCTCTGGATCGAATGGTCCAGAATTCATCTTCAAGACTCGAGACTTCTCTCTTTGTTGTGCCAGATCAATGGTTTAGAAACATTTATGATCCGACGGTCCATATCATGTCATGATTTCACATTTCGTGAGTTGGAAGGTTTAGAGCACCTCCTTCCTTTGAGTTTCTAGTCAGTGAAATGTTGATCTCTCGCCACGTGTCCTCCAAATCCAATGATCCACAACTGTCCTCGATGAATGACCAGGATTCCTTCACAACTTTGGAGTGTTGAATGACTTCTAGTCTTATCCTCCTTGCAGCTCCACCGGATCTAACGGCCCACAAAGCTCCTCGATCCACGATTGTCGACCCACGTCGCTCCTCCTCCTGAGCTTCATTCCTCCCAATTTGGAATAATTTATAAGTGCCAAAGGCCTTGACCTTTGATCCTTCTGCGAGTCCTCATGAATTTGGGTCTCATCTGCATTTTTTTGTCTCTGCATACTCGAGATTTGGTTTTCTGTTGTTCTTGCCAGTAAACCTGTCATCGCCACTCCTCCTCTTGAGCTTATCTTTCCTGTGTGTTCTAGCCATCAATGAAAATCGCACTCCCAACTGTAAACATGCCAACAGTCACATCTCTTCTCAGAGATAAATTGCCTCCATTCTAGCAAGATTGTTTTTTGTCTGCCTTTTACAGTTTTCAACATATTTCTTATTTAATAGAAACCAAGTTTTATTGTATCTTTGTTATTGTTCATCGTTTCTCTGTTTTAATATTATAAATCTATGGTTTCATTTCATTTTTCTCATAAATCCAGATCAGGATTGGACATATTGTTGGACATACATGGCTTTGTGGATATAGACTAGGCTAGAGATATGGATTGTAGGATATCTATAAGTGGGTATGTGTTTAACATGTTTTGAGGAGAAATCGGTTGGATGAGAAAAATGCAGTCTGTAGTGACACTTTCAACTAAAAAATATGAATACATGGAAGCCACTTATGCAAGCAAGGAAGCAATATGGTTACAAAGATTTTGTTCAGGTATAATTTGGGTTGGTACAGTAAACTATAAGGATAGATTGTGGTAGTTAGAGTGCAATTTTTATGGTGAAGAACCCCATTTATCATTCAAATACAAAGCCTATTGATGTTCAATATCGCTTTGTGAGAGACATGGTTGAAGAAAATAAGACGTTGTTGATGAAGGTGGACACTTTGAAGAATGTTGCAGATTCATTAACAAAATCTGTGACCACTGAGAAGTTCTCTTGGTGTAGAGGATCTATGGGCATTGCTTCCCTAGATTGTTGACTATGTAACCCTATAACCCCCTGTATGCAAAGAAAACAACAAGTGGGAGAATGTTGGATATGTGTTATATTCTTTGTGTTATATGTGTTATATTTTTCCTCGGTTTTCGTGCCCTATTTTTTAGGGCTTTTTTGGGCACATGGTTTTTTGCTGATGGTTTTCTATTTCCAGTTAAGAAATTAGGGTTGTTGACTAATATAAGTCATTGGATTATGGTTTTGGATGCCGCTGGCTCCTATATGTATATTGTATTGTAAACAATGTATGATATGAATGAATATAGAATATGTTGGTTTTCCCTTTTTGGGTTTCCAGGGGAAAAATATCTGTGTAATGTGTGTATTTTCCATTGTATCTTTTCTGTTCTTTTATTGAAAATATATTTGTAATACAATATTCTACAAGGTTAAAATCTACACCTACTTGAATATCACCAAAGGAAATGGAAGAAAGAAGAGAAATGAGACTATGATTTGGTTGTTACTAAAAAATGGTCAAAAAGGAATAAATGTCGTTGGCCCTTGACCAATTTTTGGAGGCCTTTGGTCATGTTTGACCTATTTTGGGACTTCGACAGGCTGTCAAAGGCGGAGCGCAAGTTGAAGCGGAGATCACAGGATATCGACCCCTTGTTTAGGTCTTTTTGGGTTTTGGGCTATGTAACGGGTATGGGGAAGTCAGCCCATGGGTTTACCCATGTTTAGGCCCTTTTGTAATATATAAATAGAAAGCTAGGCGATGTAAGTAGGGGTGAAATAATGGTGCAATGCTAAGTGTAAGTGATAGCTTTAAATTCTTTGTGCATACCGTATGAGACTTGCAAGGATAAGTGCAAGTGATTGTAAGAGATTGTGTAAAGGCTTTGTGTTGTAACCTATCTCGGGGAAGGAGGATCTGGCGAGGTGTGCGCAGATATCCTATCCTATGCGGAGTAGGACCTTATGGCTCTTTACATGTAGATGATTGACAGAAGATAATAAAGAAGATGAAGACTTGGTGGATGTAGCCCCAGGCTGGGGGTGAACCACGTATATCCTGTGTTATGGTTTCTTTGTGCATTATGGTTGTTATATTGTTTATGTGATTTATGCTTAGTGTAATAATGTATTCTTATATGGATAAGATATGATAGCTCAATGACTAGTAATATGAATAAGATGCTAGATCTGATCTTTTTTCTTATGCTAAGTTCCTAGATGTGTAGATTTGGTTGAATATTGTGTTACTCTGTAATTAGGGTTTTTCTGCACTGTAGACAAAGGTTGAGTACTAATGAATGACAACTGCTAACTGCTTTGTTAGAGTATTGTAATCACATATCTGTGTCCTAGATAAGGTTGCAGACATTGGATTCCTACAACCTGTTAGGACCCTATAATGTACCTTTTTGCTCATACTTTTTGCTATCATTACATCATTTTCCCACTCATATTTAAGCCTACATTATCACCTTAATCTATTTTTCCAAAGGTATATAACATTTCTTCTCTTTGCTATATGTTTAATTTGTTTTACATGTAATTTTACATTATTCTCATACTTAGCCATTAATCAGAAATATATAGTTGCTAAAACAGTTTGAAGACTGCAGTTAATATATTGTTGCTGCTTGAAGACCATGTTGCTGAAACAGTCAAACAATACGCAAATCCCGTTGCTGAAACAGTCCGTGATTTGCGATGTTGAAATAACATTTCACATACAGTAGTAACAAGAAAATATAAGGAGTTGTTACACTGTCCACAACAGTTGTACCTTAAGCCAGCACCATTACAACCATCGTTACTGCTTGAAGACCATGTTGCTGAAATAGTCAAACAGTATGCAAATCCTGTTGATGAAACAATCTGTGATTTGCGATGCTGAAACAGTATTTCCATACAGCGGTAAAAAGAAAAGATAAATAAAGGAGTTGTTACACCGGTCGCAACAACTGTACCTCAAGCCAGCACCATTACAACCACTGTAACAACATTTTGCTACGGAAGATCAGAATATCTTATTCTAGCATAGAAGATTATATCATACTAAGCATAGGATTTTTATGTACACATGTAATTTTATGCTTAATTGTATTAAGAGGATTCCCCTCTTTAAATAGGGGAGAAATCAGCATTAGAGGGAGATTACGGAAGGCTTAGCTAAGAAGGGAATTATAGAGAAGGAGCGTGTTCACTTTTGATATTGTAACTTGTCACATTTGACAGATGAATAAAAGATCATTCTGAGCATTTCTTCTTAGTTCCTTTCATTTCTGGGGAATCTTGTGAGAAGGAGAGGGCCCACCTTCTTCACAAGATTCACCCATTAGTTTCTGTAGTGTGTTAGTATTGTTTTTATTCATACCTTGTTAAAACTCTATTTTGTTGAAACTCTGTTTCCACTGATTGTTACATCGTTTTCATACAATTCATTCCTAGGTAATTGTTAATCATTTTGATTGGTAATTTTGTTTGCAGAATGAGTTTATGAAAGTGTGATAGTCAGAGACAGGTGTTGAAGATTCCTTCTTTGGGGAATAGGGTCATGTTCTCTATTACAGAATAGTTAGTCTTCTTTGCAGTGTGTTGAAAGGTTCCTTTTTCCTAGGTTGTTGTTTCTTAATGTAATCCAGGATTCTTCTGATAATTATTTTCCTTTGGATCTTAAACTTTGCAATAGATAGATTGTTTTTACTGTAATTCAAAGTAGAACTTCAGTCTGTTCAAAGAAAGGTGTGATTAGTGTACTTTTACTACAACTTTGAATTGCTTTTGAGATTGAGCATATACAATGTGTGATTGCCTTTGAAATAAACAGACTTCCCTGGGTTGACAATTTATGTAACACTTTATTGTTTTAATTAATAAGCAATTATAGTAACCAACATTTTGGCGTCGTTTCCAGGGAAGGCAATTATAGATTTCAAAAGCATTTATGTTTTTCTTTCAGATGTACAGATTGCATGAGAGGACATGGAGCCCCCAAGGAAATTGACCCTACAGGTGGCAGGGGCAGAGGAAGAGGAGGAAGAAAGACTTTTATCGACGAGATTATATCAAAATCTGAATCTGTTGTTCCTCAATGACCAAACTCTCGAAAACCAAAGCCTCAATGTTCCTTTCAAGCGAACTTTGAAATGGAGACAGTTGAAAAACTAGCAGACAACATTGAGGATCGAGCAAGTGCAGTAGGGGAACAAACAGAAGAAACCATGGATGGGTATAATGAAGAACTGCACCATGAAGAACAGGTAGGTCTTAAAGGAGAGGTAAATGATGAAAACTCTTTTTCTACCTTAGGATTTCCTATAAGTGATATTCCTAGAGGAGTAGCTCCCATGAAGAATATTCCACTTTCAGCTTTACCTAACTTTCATGGTTTATCTTCTGAAGATCCTGATGAATTCCTTTTCGAGTTTGACATATTATGCAGAAGTTATGATTACATTTCCAATGCT
>JZKD02S1766156.1:151510-170212 GCA_000966675.3 Picea glauca | reverse complement strand
GTTCTAGATTTCTTATTTGAAGATATCTTTGTCAGATTTGGAGTGCCTAGAGAATTAGTCACAGATGGAGGACCTCCTTTCACCTCTCATGGTTTTAAAGCCACCCTTCAAAAATTTCATATTCATCATAGAATGAATACACCATACCACCCCCAAGCCAATGGATAGGTAGAAAGCACAAACAAAGTAATAGAAGCCATTCTCACAAAAATAGTGAAGGAAAACTGGAAGGATTGGTCTCAAAGGCTCCCTGAAGCATTATGGGCTTACAGAACTACCTAGAGAAATACTACAGGATTCTCCCCCTATGAATTAGTTTATGGAAAAAGTGTTGTCTTTCCTGTGGAATTTGAAATCAAAACCTTAAGGACTGCTTTAGCTATTAACCTTGATTTGACTGATGCACAAACAGCCAGGTTGCAGCAGCTTAATGAATTGGATGAAAAAAGATTAGATTCCATTCACCAGACAACTATGATTCAACAACAAAGAACAAAATGGCATGATAAAATCATCAAGCATAAGCAATTCCAAAAAGGTAATTGGGTTTTATTGTATGATTCTCGGTTTAAAGAATTTCAAGGGAAACTACGTACAAGATGGCTAGGACCTTACGAAGTGGATACTGTTTTCCCCAATGGAACAGTACGGCTCCTAACAATTGATGACTCTAAAACACCATTATTAGTGAATGGTCATCGACTACGTCTATACCAGCACCCCATTTCCAAAGAAGATTTTAAGACCACATGTGTGGCAGATTCACATTATCTCTTTTTAGAGGAGCCTCCTGCCCCTCATTGCATTTAATTTTTTTGAATGTTATTCTTTAGTATTAGATTAAATTTATTTTACTAATAATCCCTGTCAAGGAATGGCATGTTACAATTGATTCTTTCGCAAATTCTCGATCCAGAAAAGTCCTACCAAGCAAGGACAATCTTTATATCCAATAAAGATACACTTTTCAGCCATCGTATCTAGCTTACTCTTGTTTTCCTTTGGAACATGAACATATGCATCACAGCCAAATACCTTGAGATGTGTAAGAGAAGTTTTCTTACCAGTCCATACCTCTTGTGGAGTCTTGTCATCCAGCACTGATGAGGGTGGTCTATTAACCAGGTAACATGCAGTGCCCACTACCTCTGCCTAGAATTCTTGCCCTAACCTGGCACCATTGAGCATGCACCTTGATTTTTCCATCGGCATCTTGTTCATCCTTTCTGCAACTCCATTCTGTTGAGGTGTATATGGAGTAGTCTTTTGCCTTTCTATATCGCACTTCTTACAGAATTCCTAAAATTCATTCTCGCAAAACTCTCCACCATTATCTGTCCTCAACACCTTAATTCTTTTCTCTGTTTGATTCTCAACAAGAGCCTTAAATTATTTAAACCTATCAAAGAATTCTGATTTTTTCCTGAGGAAATTTATCCAAGTATTCCTCGAGAAGTCATCTATAAATGAGACATAGTACACAAATTTTCCCAATGATGGGACTGACACAGGTCCAAAAACATCACTGTGAACTAGCTGTAAAATTCCTTTTGCCCTTGTTGCACCAGAGGGGAATCTTACCCGATTCTGCTTTCCATATACACAATCTTCACGGAAATCAAAATCAAGAGAGAAGTTAGACATACCTTCAACCTTACCTTTACCGTGTAGTAATCAAAGACCCTTCTCTCCAATATTCCCTGGTCTTTGGTGCCACAACATAACCTTTTCTCCAGAGACCATAGCAATTCTTTCTTCTTCAACTCCAAAATCAGGAACAATGGAACTATTACACCCATCACTAATAGTGCTTCCTTGCAGCTTATATAGAGTTCCAAATCGAACTCCCTTCAACAACACCATTGTTCCTCGAACCATCCTGCAGGTTTCCTTTTCAAATATTGTTTTTACCCTTGCATCGTCCATTTTTCTTACAAAAATCATTTTTTTGTCCAAACGTGGGATGTGTAGAACACCAGGTAGTGTTCTAATCCTTCCATCTATGAGCCTCAACTTGAATTTTCCTCGACCTATGATTATAGTTGTTGAGTCATCACCTAAGAAAACATTACCTTTATCATACCTTTCATATTCACATAACCACTCCTGGTGGGGAGTCATATGAAAGGATGCATCTGAGTCAACCAACCATGCCTCATGATCTGCATGTGTGCTTGAAGAATTCAAGTACACATCCCTTCCTTCTTCCTTAGAGGTCTTTTCTTCTATAGAAGGAGATTATTCAGATCCCTTCTTTTTCTCAACTTTGTATCTACACTGCTTCTTGTAGTGCCCTTCTTTTCCACATCTCCAACTTACCTTTACTAAATTTCTGGGAGATTTAGATATACCCTTAGACTTAGATCTCCCACTTGAGAACTTAGACCTATTTCTTTCCTAGGAGCGTCCTCTTGCAAATAATGCGTCTGTGCTATGTCCTTCCATATTATTTTGTCTCATCTCCTCCGACAACAAGGACGAGACCACTTCATCAAAATTCAAGTTTTATTACTACCTATGGCCACAACCATACTATCCCATGAGTATGGTAAAGAACACAGTAAACTGATACATTTATCTGCACCTAAAATTTTAATCTCAACAGATATTAACAGACTTACCATAGTATTGAAGGCATTCAAATGATCTTCCATCGAGTCTCCATCTCTCATCCTCAGGTTATACAGCTTCTTTCTCAGGAATAGTTTATTTACTAGGGTCTTAGACTGATACAACTTCCCCAAATTATCCCATAAATCCTTGGTTGTAGGTAGCTTCCTCTGACACATTTAGTAATACTGAATCTGAGAGACATAGTCAGATTGTGCTCTTCTCTTTCCAATCCAACTTTTTCCATTCATCTGTTGAAGTTCATGTAAGTGCAGTACTTGGATCTACAATGATCCACTGATCTCTATCCACCAACAAGTCTTCCATCTTGAGCTTCCACAGCTCAAAACATTTCCCATTAAACTTCTTGATCTCCATTTTTGAACTGTTCACCATTTATTTTCACCTAAAAAATAAATACCACAGATCTCCCATTGTAACAAGGCTTATCACAGTTCTGAGCCAAACCCTTGAACACAAAGGCATCCCCCTGAAGCCAACAAAGCTTTAATACCAAATGTAGATTTTAACCTTGTACAATATTTACCGCAGATAGATTTTCAATAAAAGAACATAAAATATACAATGTCAAATACAAACATTACACAGAGATTTTTCCCCTGGAAACCCAAACCGAGAAAACCAACATATCCTATATTCATTCATAGTGATACAGTGTTTACAATACAATATACATATAGGAGACAGCGGCATCCAAAAACCTAACCCATTGACATAGATTAGTCAACAACCCTAATTCCTTAACCGGAAATAGAAAACCATCGGAAAAAACCATGTTCCAAAAAACCACCCCAACAATGGACACGAAAATCGAGGCAACATGAAAAATGAGGAAAAAATGTGACATGTTTCCTGAGGCAAAAAAAAAAATCTTGGGGGGAATTTCGCCCCCCTGCACCCCCCCTCAAACCCCCCAGCGTGCCTGGCGCAACGCAAAAACTACTACTTGTGCAAAGAATATAACACATACCCAACACACTTCTTCTAAGGTAATTCATATACAAAATTCTAAAACAAACTAAGACCAAATATCAGGGACCTGGGGGCATGACATACTAGTCCTGAGTTTGGTCTAGAGTTGAATTCGTGATGTTGAGTGGAGCTAAGGGAGTCACCACTATACTTGACAGAGGCAGGCGAGCTAGAACTTCCCTCATCATTAGGTGAAGACAATCCAACTAGATTTGCATTGTGTTCTGGGCCTCCTCCCTTGTCTGAAGCATTTTACCTAGGAGCTTCTTAATGTGTCAGTACAGTTCGATTGTCTTCCAATATTTTGTGTCCCTTTCCCTTGTCGTTTCTACATCCAGAACGTAGTAGACCGTAGCTTCCGCCACCTATTTCTCTATATGAATAATGTGATGTTTTTTGACGATTGCCTCTGCTTCTTCCACGTGATCTTGGAACCACGTCATAATAGAGGTGTGGAAGGAGTATGCTGCATTGAATGCTTCATGCTAAAGTATGCAGGACAGGGGTTGGAATTCATTCTGGATAGAAGACGAGGCTGGGGGAGAATGCCCTCCACATTGATAGCTGAGGGGATATCTCGAATGGGGATTCATTATTGCCCAGGTTCCCCTTCGTAGTTGAGACTTAATACGTCGACGATTCGTCTGAGGGAGGGTCTCGACCCTGTTAGAAAAATAGGATTGCGAAGCAATAAAATAAAACAAATGCGGAAATAAAACAAAGAAGATACACAATACAATAGAGATACAGATATGTCTGGTTCACCTAGTCTGGGCTACGTCCACCAGAGAATTTTCCAAGTCCTTCCTTTTATTATCCATCAAAATGAAGGGATACAACCTATGGCATGCTCACTGTAAATTCCTCTTCTTTTTCTCACAATCTCCTCCCTCAGAATACAATATTCACTATCACACAGAGCCACAATACAATTCCCTCATAAAAGAGGGTTTCCTTCTAGGGGAAAAATCCCTAACATAACTTCTACCATCGAATATGCTACCTTATAACGAACGGTCTATATTGACTATGAAATAACAATATTTTACAGGGCATTTTTTTCCCAAAATTTCGCTTTGGGGGTGCTTTCCCCGAATCCCCTGCCAGGGGGGGCTCAATTAATTTTCGCCACCCCCCCTTTGGAACCCCCTAACGACAGTAGTGGGGGGAAATCCCCCTCACACTCCCCCTTCAAGAAATGGGATCCAAGCATAGTTGAAACAAACCTTTGAATCGGGAAGATAATCATGCCCCCCCCTTCTTTCTAATTATCGCTATGAGTTTCCACTTCCTTTAGCTTGGTTCACAGGAATTTGAAGCTCCGCCACCCTGCATACATTGTCAAGCTCGTCTTTCAGATTCCTCTTTCCATCAAGCACTTGGTAATGGGGATCTTCCCTAACGTCAAATTAATTCTCATTTAAATTTTTGTTATGGTCAAGGGGCCGACTCACCTCCAATGCGTGCCATAGATATTCATTTCCATGTGATGGCCTTTGGGTTCTGACGTGTGGGATCTCAGGTAGCAGGTTCGAAATGATCTCCTCAATTACTTCGGTCGTTGATGTGTCAACTCTTTGGTGATAGTCGGAGAAAGTACTGGCCTTCGTAATTGGATCCTCTCCCTTTGCAAGCCAGCTGGTCATCGCAAATATTCATTCTTTTTCACATCCCAGGTAAAAATCCCTTTTGCCTTCCCTCAGTTTTGATGCTACCATGTTCTCACTCCTATGGTGGGTCTACCAACTTGTGTGGGCATTAATTTCCCCTGCTTCCCCCATCATTTTGATCTTGAGGCCCAAAACGTCATCTTATCTCGTTCCCAATACCCCATATAGGTGAGTCCAGTCATTACTAGCCAGGACTTGACAGGTGGTTGCCATCTTGTTATGGGTGTAGGGTCCCATGCCTCCTCCCATCTGTCTCTTTGGATATTTATCCCATCATTTTCTATCCAATCTTCTAGCTTGTTCACAGACCTCTTCACATGGGTGGGGATGATGATTGATATGTTGTTCATTAACTTCATTACCCTCTGCAATGATGCCTCTAGACGCCAGCTGAAGACTATTTTTGAAAACTGGGTACCCCTTTGGATTGGTTTTATCATGTTTATGATCAGGAGGGAATCCTCCTCTACTATGACTTGTTTATACTCATTCTCTTTTGTGATGCCAAGTCCTTCTTCTAAGGCTAGGAGCTCTGTGACATTATTGTTGTTGAACCCTAGTTTTCCTGCATAGGTTCTGAGTATCTTCCCTTCCTCATTTAGGAAAACCCCACCTAGACCTGGATTACCTTTTGACGCCCCATCAAAGTTTAGTTTGATGAATCCTTGAGGTAGGGGCAACCATTCTGAGGGAGCTGACACCTTTGGAGTTGCCTGGGTCATCCCAACCAGTGCACAGGTAGTCGAAATTGCTATCTTTCTCAGGATGATACTTTCATATTGATTTGTTTGTCAATATTCATCTGTCCAAGGTTGACTAAGAATTATTTCCTGTAGGGCTTTGATTATTGAGGCCCAAGTCATTTCTAGGGGCTTTAACTCATTTCTAAAGATGCACCTATTGCATTCTTTCTAGGTTTCCCAGACTAGGAACCCTGGCAGTAGTTTCCAAAGGAAGTTGACGATGGGGTTCTTGGTTATGGTCATAGGCCATTCTTCAAAGGAGGAAAAAATAGAATTATGGTTGCGTCCTATTCTCCTGAAAAGGGGCTCACTTTGAGGCCAATGGGTTTCCAAAAAAGGGAAAGAGATAAAAAGATGCTCATTTGTTTCTTCGTGGGCTTGAAATAATATAAAACGTGAAGGGTCGATGAAGCCCCGTTTGTAGAGGTTGTCCCAAGTGAGAGTCTTTTTATGGGTTAGAAGCCATAAAAATATAACGACTTTAGGATGACCCTTTTGTTGCCAGATGCGTTGCCATATTTTCTGCTTGGGGAGATTTTGATATTTCGTTGCTAGTGAATAAGCCTCTTTGACTGAGAAGGAGCCCTTTGTTAACCATCCCTGGCATAATTTATCTGGCTCATTGTTCACTGGGATTTTCCTTTCCATTAAGTTCTTCAAAAAATCCTCCTTCGTCTCTTGATCGAGTATACCCAACCAGTCTTCCTTAGGGATCCACTTGCGCCATTTGTGGTTCTCTCCTTTCTGGGTTGAGTAATGAGCTACTCTAGTTTTTCCCTAGCTTGACATTGTGTATTTTATATCCATGAGTTGTTCCAAAGTGTCCCATTTCAGTCTCTATTGCCACACAACTTCCTAGAAGAGGGCCTCCCTTCCATTTCGTATTTCCCAAAAATAGTGTTGATGGATCAGGTTCTGGCTTTGCCAAGCCATATTCCAGATAGAATATCCATGCAGAGCCATCTGCATTCTAACTAGGTTGCCTTCTTATTCTTCCTCTGCATATTTTCCCTTCCATATACAGGCCCAATGGGAGTTTTGGTTTTTTAGCCAGCACCACCATAGTTTTTCTCCAAGGACTGAACCTATAACTTCAGGATCTTGGAGACTCATACCTCTCGCCCACTTTGGCTTGCATATCGTATTCCACGAGACCAAATCCCACTTCTTTTTTTCCTTTGAGCCTCCCCAAAGAAAGACTCTTTGAATATTTCTAATCCCTTTCAGAACAAATTTTTGGGCCTCCAGGGTTGAGAATGGATAGAGGGGGATAGTCTGGAAAACTGATTTCACTAGGATTAGATGACCCGCTAGATTCAAGGATTTGAAGGCCCAATTATCTAGTTTTTTGTTGAGAGAGGAAAATTAGTCATCCTAGGTAACTTTCTTTAGGGAATTTTCGACCAGAGGGACCCCGAGATACTTGGTTGGAAGGGAGCTGCAGGAGAAGCCTAAAGTGTTAGCCAAGTAGGTTTGCACTGCAAGGGGGGTGTTGAAGAATAACATATGTGATTTCCTTTTGTTGATTAACATTCCTAAAGATTGTGAAAAATACTCTAACACTTTTTTATTTGGACGATCTCTCTTATGGTTGGAGATGCCATTAGCATTGTGTCATCCACAAACTATTAGTGAGTTGTTGGTTCTTCTCCCCCATGGAGATTGAGACCTTTCCACTTCCCTTGTGTCACAACTTCTTTGATCGTTCTTCCTAGCCCTTCCACCGTGATTATAAAGAGGAAAGGATAAAGAGGGTCACCTTGGTGGATACCTTAGGAAGGGGTAAAGGTTGAGGTCAGTGAGCCATTGAGCAAGATTGAGAAGAAGGATGAAGAGATTGGGGACATTATCCATTTAATCCATGCATGGGAGAAACCAAAAGCCAAAAGTATGCTTGAGATATAGTCCTAGCTAAGGCTGTCATAGGCTTTAGCCAGGTCCATTTTAATTAGTAAACCACGCTTTCGAGAAGATTTTATAGAATGGATATGTTCTTGGGCTAAGATTATATTGTCTAGGATTTTTTTCCTTCCACAAAGCCCTATTTCTCCTAAGGGGGAGGAGGGGCTTAAGACGGTTAGCTATTACTTTGGAAATGATTTTATAGACTACATTATATAGGGCTATAGGTCTAAACTTTTTGGGATCCTCCACCTTATCCTCTTTGGGGATCAGGGCTAGCAAAGTTGAGTTCAAGGCTGGGAGAACTTTGAGGAATTTTCTAGAATCTTCCATTGCTTCCCAAACATATTGTTTTATCACAAACCAACAAGCATGAAAACATTCAGTAGTAAAACCATCAGGGCATGGAGATTTACCTTTTGGAATTTCCATGACTACCCATTCCACCTCCTCGAGTGAGATCTCTCTCAAGAGGGTTGCATTTTGTTCTTTGGTTACCAGCTTAGGAATATTTTTGGTACTTTTATCTATTGTTGATTTCCTATTAGCTTGTGGTTATTTCATCAAATTACTATAGTACTAGATTAGCTATGTCTCCATATCTCTGTGATTTCTTTGTTTTCTCCCTTCAACATCTCTAATCGATGTGATTTTGTTAGAGTGGCGACATAGTACTAGATTAGCTATGTCTCCATATTCTTTTCCCCTTCTTTCAACCATTGCACTCTTCATTTTTTACGCCATAATTGTTCTTCCTGATGCTCCCGGATAAATATTTGGGCTTTTAATGTTATCTCCTCCTTTATTAAGTCTTCTATGCGACCTTTAGTGATCATCTCTTGTTGAATTTGTTTCATTTTATCTGTCAGCTTTGATTTTGAAGAAAATATATTCCCAAATTCTTCCTTATTCCATTCTCTTATTTTCTTTTTAAAACATTTCAAGCGTTGTTGTAGGCGATACACTGGTGATCCTTAATTGATTTCTATTGAGTTCCACCAAATTTCAAAATTTTCCTGGAAAGAGTGATTGGATAGCTAGAAGGATTTGAAATGAAAGGGTTGATTCTTTGGACTCACTTGGATGTATATCATTAAGCTCACCAGTCAGTGATCTGATCTGATCCTTGGTAGGGAAAAATAACCATCTCTAAAGCAA
This sequence comes from Picea glauca, assembly GCA_000966675.3. Classification (NCBI taxonomy): domain Eukaryota; kingdom Viridiplantae; phylum Streptophyta; class Pinopsida; order Pinales; family Pinaceae; genus Picea; species Picea glauca. Next base: position 161,136 of record JZKD02S1766156.1, on the reverse strand, counting down.
AATTGAGGTAGAGCAGAGATTCCAAGACCAAAAAATGGTCCAAATGAGAGGCTATTTGATGGGGATCTTTCCTATGATTATTCCATGTAAAAACTCCATTTATTTTTTCCCCACCAAATTGAGGGTTTGAAGAGTCTCCTTGAATCTTTCAGAATCTTGATCGAGGCGATTAATCCCTCGTTTCTCTGAGAGAGAAGCTATTATATTGAAATCTCCACCTAAGATCCATGGGTTTTGAGAAGTTGTCAGGGAAATGGTGCAAAGAGAATTCAAGAAATCTACTTTATCTTGAGTGAGTTGGGGGCCATAAACATTAGAAACCCTTCCTATCTGATCAGAACCCACTAGTTGGAAGACTGCAGAAAGGGAATAATGGGTGGCGAAGAACTGATTGAGGAGGATCAATGAGGGGTGCCAAAGAATAGATAAGCCACCTGAGGCTCCAGTAGAATCCAAAGCCACTGAGAGGAAACCTTTGCAGCATCTTGTGGCTATCTTAGCAAGGGTTTTCGATGGGCACTTAGTTTCTTGAATCATTATTATAGACGATTTTTCTTCGTAGATCAGGGTTTTTAAGTCTCTATGTTTAGTTGGGCCATTGAGGCCTCTTATATTCCAAGTGATAACTTTAATTGAGAATGGGGAGGTTGGGACGAGAACTTTTCTGCCAAACTTCAAATTCTTCCTAAATTGACTAAGAGTTCCCCTAGTTCTTGTAAAAGTTGTTTATTCAAGGGTCTTCCTCTTTTCTTATCCTCTTTAGTTTCTTTGGTTATTTCTTTTGATCACTGATTCTTTATTCCAATAGAGGAAGTTGTGAAATGCTTACCTTTCTTTGTGGATCCTCTTTTTTTCTTGTGTTTCGATTTGAGGAACGCTAATTTTAGGAATTGGATTTGATTTTCTGGGATTGAGTGGACTTCTTTCCATGCACAGGTTGTTGCTTCTATGTTTTGTAAGTCGAAACCTTCTAGTTCCATTTCATCATTGTCTTCCTAATCTGTTTTATTTTCCTCTGAATTCTTCATTTCCTCATCCTAATCTCTAATTGTGTTTCTTTCTTGATGTAGATCTGGATCTGGGGTCCCCTTGACTTTGTAGTCTGGATCTTTGGGTTGAGTATGGTCCTGTTCTGGTTGAATATGTTGCATCGCCATTTGTGATTCACTCTGTTGTTCCTCAATGGTCGCAAGTTTCTTAAAGCTATTACTAGTTCTAGGTCCCTTTGGATTAGGTTGAGGGATTTCTTTTCACAGGACCTTTCTCTTCGTTGGGACTTTTTTGAATCCTTCTACATCTTTTCCCTGTTGGGCTTTGGGTTGTTCCACCAATTGTTTTTTAGGGAAATCCCTAAACAAGTGTCCATGGGCATGACACTTGCGACATCTGAAGGGTATATGTTCATAGTCTATTGTTTGAATCCACTCAATATCCCCGAATCTAAGGCTTATTGAGGTTGGTAGTGCCTTTGAAACATCCAAAGACACACAGATCCTAACATATGAGTTGTACCTTCCTTGAAGGGTTGTGTCTGCTATTCTGACAAAGGAACCCAATGTGTTACCATTGCCTTCTAAAATCCTAGGATGCAAGTATTCTTGTGGAAGAGAGTACAAGTGAATCCAGATCAGGGTTGTCGTAAAATCCTCTTTCTCAGGGTTGAAGTTCTCTTCCCAGATCCAGACGTATAGTCCTGCTGAATTGAAGAAGTATGGGCCATTCTGGAACACTCTTTCTCTATCTTCTATCAGGTTAAAGATAGGCATAAAGAATCCTTTCAATCCAAGTTTTATATCCACATTTCCTTTGGGATCCCATCTAGTTTTGATCCACTAGAGGAGGGCCTTTTCTGAGGGCCATAATCCCATGAATTTACATATCAGGGCATGATCATGCATATATTGGATATGTTGTGCCATTGCTGGGAGTTGGATCTCATATTGTAGAATATCTTTGGATTAAGGAATACATGTAGAACTCTTTGGGTTCTGGTCATGTTGATTATTCAAAGGGGGCGTGGTTTAAGAAATTTCCTGATGTTCCTCCTCCATTGGGCTCGAGGAGTCATAGTTGGCCTTGGTGTTCATTATGGTTGGGTTGGATCCCAACTTCGATGGTTCAAAGTTTAGATGAGAATTTGTGCAGTTGTTGACAGCCACCACATTCCTATAGGAAGGGGCAGCGCCACCTACTGCAGTGGTCGCCATCTCAGGGAACAGGGAAAAGGTACTAGTGCCAAGGTTGCAAGTTGCAGGTTGCAGAGCCTAAAAGTTCTACTCAACACTATAGTATACCTAGGGAGGTAATATGGGGTACCTAGGGAGGTACCCAATGGGAATGTGGTTATGTATTATTAATGGAATTCATTCAGTACATGATAATGTGGTTATGTATTATTAGTGGAAGTCGTTCAATCTAAGGTGGACTAGGTCCATTATATTAAATAAGGCCCACTATGGTAGTTAGATATAATAAATGTGAGAAGACTCTCTAGAAGGTTCCTAGGAGATAGAGAGAGTTATATAAAAAAGTGTAAGCAATGTAATGAAGCATAGTGAAGAATATTGTCATTGTAACAAGCAAGTATTGCTTGAGGAGTGCATTCCTTCCATAAGGAATAATATATGATGTTACCCTACTTCAAGGGTTTTCTTTATTTTTGTGTTCGGTATTTGGTAAATGGTTTGGGGTTTATTATTGGTTTATTGTTGAAGTATATTTGCAGATTTATTCAGGTACTTAACAAACACACTATATCATTTTAAAACACAAAGAACTCAACAATTACTTTGAAGAAACAAACTCAATTAAAACTTTGTGCAATCCATAAAAGCCCCGACATAATCATGTAATATAAAAATCTATTTATATTTATTAAAATATGTTTATACATTGTATAATAATAAATATATTGGTATGTTCTTTAGCTTACAACTTTCAATGTCCCCATTCAACAACTAACATACTAACATAGTGGTAAAGCTTCGGGAACTTTGACACTCGTACATGTACCCCTTCCAACAATGTGTTACAGTTGCATAATTAAATTGCCCCCGTTGGCCGAATAATAAGATCTTGTTTTGAAGGACCAATCACAAGCTAGAAAATAAAATTGAATTGCTAGCACCAAATTTAAACTATAGAAAAAAAGGATAATTTTTTGGTCAACCAAAATAAATTTGCAATCAAAGCAAAACATATTGCTATAGTCCTAGGCCTTCGGGACTAATAATAAACTAAATTGTGAGAATGTAAGTTTCCATAGTCACAATTAGAAAACTCTTTCATTATAATTATTTTAAAATTTTAGTATTGTATCTTAACTACCATTTTTTAATATTTTACCATGTTGACTTTAATAATCATCTCTCTTTTTAATCTAGCTCCCTCCCTTCTAGTATTATTGACCTATCATACTCTTTAAATACACTCTTCAACACTATTTTCTAACTTATTAGCTTCTTTGTCCTTGATGATGGGTGGAGTGTCCACTCAAAATGTTGGACGTTTCAAAACTCTTTTCTAACATATTAGTTTCTTTGTCCTTGATTATGGGTGGAGTGTCCACTCAAAATGTTGGACGTTTCAAGATGATGATGGGTGAAGTGTCCACCCCACACACACTTTTTATCTATTTAAAACAAATAGTGTTATAAAATTTAATATGAATATTTATTAATCAAATTCATTTATTTTTTTAAATGATATAGAATTGTATAAATATTAGGGAAAAGGGTTGTTAAAATTAATATTAATAATTTTTTATTCAGAAAATTTCATGAATAATTATTATTCATAAAATCTATACATTATTAATCTTAATATAAAATTATAATAACATAAATAAAAAATTAAATAAAAACATTAGAAACCCTTCCTATTTGATCAGAACCCACTAGTTGGAAGACTGCAGAAAGGGAATGACAGGTGGCGAAGAACTGATTGAGGAGGATCAATGAGGGCTGCCAAAGAATAGTTAACGCACCTGAGGCTCTCGTAGAATCCAAAGCCAGTAAGAGGCAACCTTTGCAACATCTTGTGGCTATCTTAGCAAGGGTTTTCGATGGGCACTTAGTTTCTTGAATCATTATTATAGACGATTTTTCTTCGTAGATCAGGTTTTTAAGTCTTTGTGTTTACTTGGGTCATTGAGGCCTCTTATATTCCAAGTGATAACTTTAATTGAGAATGGGGAGGTTGGGATGAGAACTTTTCTGCCAAACTTCAAATTCTTCCCGAATTGACTAAGAGTTCCCCTAGTTCTTGTAAAAGTTGTTTATTCAAGGGTCTTCCTCTTTTCTTATCCTCTTTAGTTTCTTTGGATATTTCTTTTGATCACTGATTCTTTATTCCAATAGAGGAAGTTGTGGAATGCTTACCTTTCTTTGTGGATCCTGCTTATTCCTTGTGTTTCGATTTGAGGAATGCTAATTTTAGGAATTGGATTTGATTTTTTGGGATTGAGTGGACTTCTTTCCATGCACAGGTTGTTGTTGCTATGTTTTGTAAGTCGAAACCTTCTAGTTCCATTTCATCATTGTCTTCCTAATCTGTTTTATTTTCCTCTGAATTCTTCATTTCCTCGTCCTAATCTCTAATTATGTTTCTTTCTTGATGTAGATTTGGATCTGGGGTCTCCTTGACTTTGTAGTTTGGATCTTTGGGTTGACTATGGTCCTGTTTTGGTTGAATATGTTGCATCGCCATTTGTGATTCACTCTATTGTTCCTCAATGGTTGCAAGTTTCTCAAAGCTATTACTAGTTATGGGTCCCTTTGGATTAGGTTGAAGATTTTCTTTTCACAGGACCTTTCTCTTCGTTGGGACTTTTTCGAATCCTTCTACATCTTTTCCCTGTTGGGCTTTGGGTTGTTCCACCAATTGTTTTTTAGGGAAATCCCTAAACAAGTGTCCATGGGCATGACACTTGCGTCATCTGAAGGGTATATGTTCATAGTCTATTGTTTGAATCCACTCAATATCCCTGAATATGAGGCTTATTGAGGTTGGTAGTGCCTTTGAAACATCCAAATACACACAGATCCTAGCATATGAGGTGTACCTTCCTTGAAGGGTTGCGTCTGCTATTCTGACAAAGGAACCCAATGTGTTACCATTGCCTTATAAAATCCCAGGATGCCAGTACTCTTGTGGAAGAGAGTACAAGCGAATCCAGATCGGGGCTACCGTAAAATCCTCTTTCTCGGGTTTGAAGTTCTCTTTCCAGATCCAGACGTATAGTCCTGCTGAATTGAAGAAGTACGGGCCATTCTGGAACACTCTTTCTATGTCTTCTATCAGGTTAAAGATAGGCATAAAGAATCCTTTCGATCCAAGTTTTAGATCCACATTTCCTTTGGGATCCCATCTAGTTTTGATCCACTAGAGGAGGGCCTTTTCTGAGGGCCATAATCCCATGAATTTACATATTAGGGCATGATCATGCATATATTGGATATGTTGTGCCATTGCTGGGAGTTGGATCTTATATTGCAAAATATCTTTGGATTGAGGAATACATGTAGAACTCTTTGGGTTTTGGTCATGTTGATTATTCAAAGGGGGTGTGGGCTAAGAAATTTCCTGATGTTCCTCCTCCATTGGGCTCGAGGAGTCATAGTTGGCCTTGGTGTTCATCATGGTTGGGTTGGATCCCAACTTCGATTGTTCAAAGTTTAGATGAGAATTTGTGCGACTGTTGCCAGCCACCACATTCCTATAGGAAGGGGCAGCGCCACCTACTGCAGTGGTCGCCATCTCAAGGAACAGGGAAAAGGTACTAGTACCAAGGTTGCAAGTTGCAGGTTGCAGAGCCTAAAAGTTCTACTCAACACTATAGTATACCTAGGGAGGTACCCAGTGGGAATGTGGTTATGTATTATTAGTGGAATTCATTCAATACATGATAATGTGGTTATGTATTATTAGTGGAAGTCATTCAATCTAAGGTGGACTAGGTCCACTATATTAAATAAGGCCCACTATGGTAGTTAGATATAATAAATGTGAGAAGACTCTCTAGAAGGTTCCTAGGAGATAGAGAGAGTTATATAAAAAAGTGTAAGCAATGTAATGAAGCATAGTGAAGAATATTGTCATTGTAACAAGCAAGTATTGCTTGAGGAGTGCATTCCTTCCATAAGGAATAATATATGATGTTACCCTACTTCAAGGGTTTTCTTTATTTTTGTGTTCGGTATTTGGTAAATGGTTTGGTGTTTATTATTGGTTTATTGCTGAAGTATATTTGCAAATTTATTCAGGTACTTAACAAACACACTATATCATGTTAAAACACAAAGAACTCAACAATTACTTTGCAGAAACAAACTCAATTAAAACTTTGTGCAATCCATAAAAGCCCCCACATAATCATGTAATATAGTACACAAAAATCTATTTATATTTATTAACATATGTTTATACATTGTATAATAATAAATATATGTGTATGTTCTTTAGCCTACAACTTTCAATGTCCCCATTCAACAACTAACATACTAACATAGTGGTAAGCTTCGGGAACTTTGACACTCGTACATGTACCCCTTCCAACCATGTGTTACAGCTGCATAATTAAATTGCCCCCGTTGGCCGAATAATAAGATCTTGTTTTGAAGGACCAATCACAAGTTAGAAAATAAAATTGAATTGCTAGCACCAAATTTAAACTATAGAAAAAAAGGATAATTTTTTGGTCAATCCAAAATAAATTTGCAATCAAAGCAAAACATATTGCTATAGTCCTAGGCCTTAGGGACTAATAATAAACTAAATTGTGAGAATGTAAGTTTCCATAGTCATAATTAGAAAACTCTTTCATTATAATTATTTTAAAATTTTAGTATTGTATCTTAACTACCATTTTTTAATATTTTACCATGTTGACTTTAATAATCATTTTTCTTTTTAATCTAGCTCCCTCCCTTCTAGTATTATTGATCTATCATACTCTTTAAATACACTCCTCAACACTATTTTCTAACTTATTAGCTTCTTTGTCCTTGATGATGGGTGGAGTGTCCACTCAAAATGTTGGACGTTTCAAAACTCTTTTCTAACATATTAGCTTCTTTGTCCTTGATTATGGGTGGAGTGTCCACTCAAAATGTTGGACGTTTCAAGACGATGATGGGTGAAGTATCCACCCCACACACAGTGTTTATCCAAAAGATTTCCAAAATAAACTAAATTATTTAAAACAATAGTGTTATAAAATTTAATATGAATATTTATTAATCAAATTCATTTATTTTTAAAAATTATATAGAATTGTATAAATATTAGGGAAAAGAGTTGTTAAAATTAATGTTAATAATTTTTTATTTTTCATAAATAATTATTATTCATAAAATCTATACATTATTAATCTTAATATAAAATTATAATAACATAAATAAAAAATTAAATAAATCCATTTTTGAATGTAAGAAATGGATTCAACACGCTGTAGACACTAGGATTTCAAGTAAATGTCCCCGAAAAATATCACCTAAACAAATCATTTGATAAAACTTTTAGACTAACACATTTAAATTTTGATGTCCTTTCATATTTAAAATATTTTGAAATTTTATAATAATATAAAATTATTGATTATATAAWTTTTTACAATAATTTTATATAATATTATAAAAAATAAATAAATATTTGTATACATAACTTGAAAAAAATATTTGGAAACCACGATTTATTAATTCCGTATCCCACTCTTTGTACAGACATCGAACCGACTTACTTTTTTTTTTAGTGTTTGTCCGTTTGAATATATGCGTGTCAAGCTGTGGAGAACGTTCTCTCGGATATTGAGTTACACTGCATCTCTATTTCCAGTTGGCCAAGTGTTTTAAGCATGCAGAGCATTTTGTTCTTTTTGGATGAGTTATGGAAATACAGTTAAAAAGTAGAACGTTTAGATCACTACAATACCTTTGTCTACTTTATTTATTATTTACATTATGTAAAAGATGGAGGTAAACATCTCTTGAAAAGTAAATTAAAAATGAAAACATTCCAAACCCCACACAAAGAGATAAGATTGACGTGATTCATAGCCGGACACCACGCCTATTGCGGTACAGGGAATATTCCATTATTTACAGGGAATATCCATTACCAACTAGGCATCGTGCGAAATTTGGTTTGTTATTTGTTAATGTTGGGAGTTGTTAATTAGGTTTATGTGCCAAATGTGGAAAAGCTATCCAATGCATTCATGCTCAACAATCTTTGTCCTTCACTCTTGCTCACACCTGACCCCGGTGTCTAGCCTTTTACTTTCAATTATAAAAAATATTATTTAAGTAGAGTATTATTGGTTGTATAATTGATTTGATTAAAATTAGTCATCTTTGAGTAATCTTGAGTTTTAGGAATTCTATCATTGTCGCTTAGGATTTGAATTTACAATCCATGATTATTGCATGAATTTGATCATTTATGCCAAAATTCTCCAGATGGATGGAATAAAGTATTAGAGTAGAAGATTAGAATTTGTTAGATGACAATATTTTACATATTCATTATGACTGGAAAAATTGTTGGCATGTTTTTATTTAAATGGAGTAGGATTTTTTTTTATTTAAGAAAATTTTACAAATATATTATCAATTTTGTTAGATATTCGAGGATAGGGTGCTTCATTATTCCATTCAATTTTGACAATCTAAATACAATGCATTGTCTTTCAATGAAACATGTTGTAAAGATCCACTATTATTTAATTTTAGCTATATAATTGTGTATTCTCATACATAATCATGGAAAATATAAAATTGTAAGAAAATTATATGAAAAAATCAAGTTTGCATGAACGTTCCAATTTTGTATATGATACACATAACCTAGAAATATATCATTGATACAATTCTTGGATTGTATATCAACCTTTTTTTTTCTATCATTTTAGTTGATTTCTTAAACAACTTTCTTGAAATCCTTACCAATGAAGTATTTTTATAATGTATCTTTATAATCGTGACTATTCCATTTAATTTATCTCTTTACATGCAATTATTGTTGAAAACTTGCCAACTAATTTCTCATACAGTTGCACGCACAACAAATCAACTTAAAATCGAATGTGCATGCATGCACACTACAGTAAATAGTTTGTGTAACTAGTGCATCATATTGTAATCAATTTGTGTAACTGGTGGATCATATTGTAATCAGTTTGTCTAATTGTTTGATAGATGTTACATATACGAGCATACTCGTAGAGGTGAAGTGAGAAATGCGCAATGTAGAGTAGCACAGTGTGTGGGAAGAGAGGATAGGATGGTTGTATGTCTGTGTTTGGCTATTGTAATTCTCCCTTGAATAATAAGAATATCGATAATCATTGCCCATGGTTTTTCTCGTATTGGGTTTCCACGTAAATCATTGTGTCAATTGTGTGATTGTTGTTGTTTTTGGTTTGTTCTTGGTTCTATTTTCTTTGCCATGAAAATCTTGTTAAGTTTATGCTTTTGTTGCCTAACAAGTAGTATCAGAGCACGTTAGTTGAGCGCAAAGTTGAGGGATCCGAGAGCGAAGGAGAAAGAGGACTCCACAAAAGAAGAAAATTTAGCTACATGTATGGTTGATGAAGTTTTATGTGTCTATAGTATAGAGGTTGCAGAGCG